>OX328124.1:129871095-130108595 GCA_946811695.1 Gonocerus acuteangulatus
TTATTGCTTATTAGTTTTGTAATTCTTATATTAGGTAAATGTATTTGTGTTAAAACAGGATAGTTAAAATGAGAACAAATTGTCTGTTGTTAGAAATAGATGAGTTAGAAAAATAAGAATACCTTTGCATAAATTCCTAGCAACCTGAAAATTTGCATGAACGTTAGGGACAACATTATAAGGGAATTGGGAAAAGCCCTTATCGATCCCATGAGTGCAAAGTATTTTTTTCAAAGTCAATGTTCGCTAAAAAAGGTTTTTTAGGATTTTTCAGCGAAACGTTTTTTTTTGTTTTTTTTATGGTAAGATGTGACGTGGCGCCCTGCGGGGAGTGAGAACCTGCTTTCTCTACCTCTTTGGACTGATAACATTTCACGTTTTATATTTTATTTGGGATTCACACCTCTTGTAAATGTTTACTATCCACAAAAGATAGTCAATTTTCTTCTCCATTTTGGATGTAATAGTTTCGTATATAATTTAAGATTTTTATTCTTCTGTTTTTTTCCTCGTGGTCGGTAGGCCTTGGAGGAGTGGCGTCGGTTCTAGGGGAGTCTGTGAAAAATGGCGTAGGTAGACGCTAGTGCCAGGAAGAAAAGTTTTTTTTTTGGTTGCAAGTATGAGGTTTCCAGCTTTTAAGGAGGGACTGAGGCGTCCTTTTTGTTAACAATGAAAATGAAGATCCAGTAGCACGAAGAGGCGGCATTTGTCTTCTCGGTTTATCGTTTTGGCCGAACATGTGATTGGAACTCCATGTGGTAGGCTTTTAGAGCATATTGTGGGACATATGAGTGAGTAACCCATCCATTTTATCTTCTGCTGGATACCAGTCTCCACGTTTCATTTATCTCCAGGCCTCATTTAAACTTTTTTTGCCGTTCAAGTACTGCCATGAGTGCAAGTAACTATATTGTGTATAACTTTAAAATTTGGGAAAAGTTAAGTTTACTATCGCTAAATAAGTTATAGGCAATGCCAGATCAGCAAAATTTTGTGTTTTAATCTGATATTGGTGTCTATGCCAGGTTTTGGAATTGTACATGTAGTTGCAATTCAATAGTTCTTTCCGATGTGTTTACTATGCCAATTTATTGGATAGTTATGGACTTCAGTTATTATTAAGATTTTATTCAAAGTCTATATTTTTGCTTCTTCCCACATTAATGATTATACCTGGTGTATGTATATATATGTATGTATTTATGTTTTCTATCGAGAGTCCAATTGTTGGCTTCTTCCCAGATTACTGATAGTATCTGGTGTATATGCATATATGTTTATCTATCGATATCTTTTACTATATTATTCAGTATTTGAGTGATATTTCTATATATATAGGTATATAGATTTATGCTTTTATTAAGAGTCTAATTTTGTTCTTCCCAGATTACTGATAGTATCTGGTGTATATACATATATGTTTATCTATCGATACCTTTTGCTATATTATTCAATACTTGAATAATATTGATTCTTCTTGTGATATTTCTATATATATATATAGATTTATGCTTTTATTAAGAGTCTAATTTTGTTCTTCCCAGATTACTGATAGTATCTGGTGTATATGCATATATGTTTATCTATCGATATCTTTTACTATATTATTCAATATTTGAATAATATTAATCCTTCTTGATATTTCTATGTATTAATGATATTTAAGATATATATATACAAGCTTACCCTTTATTGGGAATATATATTATTTTTTTTTGTATTTATAGATATTGATTGTGTTTGGGTATATGGGTTTTTACATTTTTATTGGGAACTATTTGTGGTATTTCAAGATATATTTAATTCACTATATTTAAGGTATATGTATATAGGTATATGTTTTTTTTTTTGTGGAACCTTTTGTACTTATCTCAATATAGTTACCAGCTCTGAGTATCTTGTTGTGTTCTTTTTCTTTTTTTTTTGTATTTGGATCACCTGGGTTTCCTACCTCATCGAACCTGGCTATCCGTTGTCTATCCGGATAAATTGTACCACCCCAGGTGTTGGTAAGTGAGTCTCGCTTTAAACTGTTTTTCTTTTGTTTAATATTCTTTCAAATTAAATTTATTTCGGTACAAAGAATAGTTCAGACAATAATTGTAGATCGTGCAATTATGTACAAAACTTGTCTTAACACTTTTTTTTTCATTAGATTAACCATTTCTGAGAAAAGGCGATTCCAGAATTATCTTTAGTTTTATTCGACAAAATATGCTAGACTCGGCTAGAAGTTTTTCGAGGCAACAATACTTATGCTACCTGGTCCTCTCTCTAAGATTTAGACAATAAGCACCGTTACAGCCCCAGCCATAACCCTCGAAAAATGACCTGCTTGACATTTGATAATATTAAACTCGTGAAGTAGTTCCTCTCTTTGTGTCTCTGTTTATCTCAGTTATTAATTTTTATTTATGTTGTTCGCCTTATTTTAGCACTTTCCTCCGAAGGAAAGTAGCTATTGACGTTGCACTCATGACGGAATTTTTGAAAAATTTCTTAAAATCATTATCGATCCTACCTAGTAGACACCGAAAATGACCCCCGTTAAAATTTATATATCTATCTATCTATATATATATATATATATATATATATATATATATATATTTATGTGTGTGTGTTTGTCTGTTTACACGATAGCGGCCAGAGTTTTTGTTTTTTCTTCACGAAACGTGGTATATAGCGTTCAATTAGCAAACGATTGGACGAGATCGTTAACCACCAAAATCGGTCCAAGGGGAGGGATGGTTTACCCCGGACTGAAAACACTAAATTGACCTTGCCAGCCGTAGTTGTTGTTATATTTCAACGAAACGTGGTATTCGTTATGTTTATCTAATTAGAGAAATGCGTTATAAAAATAAACTAAATCGGTTCATTAGGAGGGGGGGTTTACTCCGGACCCACATTACCAATTTGCCACTACCGGCCGTAATTTTGGTTACATTTCAACGAAACTCGGTATGCGTGCTGGTAATCAACAGAAAAAAATGTTTTGTAAAAATAAACTAAATCGGGTTATTTGGTGGGGGGGGGGTTACTCCGGACCTAAAGTACTAATATACTCATACCGGTCGTAATTTCTGCTGTAATGTAACGAAAAGCGGTATACGTCATGGGTACCTCATGAGAAAGAAGTGTTTTAAAAATGAAGTAAATCGGAATATTGGAAAGGAGGGTTTACTTTAAACTCTGTTTCATTACAATTAGCCTGCCAGACGTAGGTTCCCAAAGGCACCGCGAGGAGCGCTATCTCCCACTAGGGGGATATCCTAGTATCCTGTTCCTGCGTCAGATCAAAAGACGGAAAATGAAGTTTTTGTGTATTTATTAATTAGTGCAGGATCATGTATTAACATAACTCTGGAAGCAAATTATTTACAAAAGTAATAATTGAACAGTTCTCATAAGAAATGTAAATGAGCAGAACTATTTACATTTTTATTTTATTTATATAGGTTATTTAAAGCAAATTATTCAGTACTATAGTCTTCACTACACAAAGTCTGAGGAAAGTTCTTAGTTATGCAGCTCCTGCGTGACGGACTTTTTTAATTGAGTGCTGTTATTTTGATTGCATTTTTTTTTTCAATAATCAAAGCTAGTAAATGAGAAGGATGTTCACGCTTATATAGAAAATCATTTTGGAGGGGACTGGGAGAATTTCGGGGGGGGGGGGCTGAAAGGATTTTAGGGGTATGGGATAGTAAAAATCTAGAACATGGAATAGTTAGACAATTAAAACTGTTGAGGCCAACATGGTCGTTTTCGCTTGTAAATATTTATGTATACTAGCACGTAAGTTAGTTGTAAGTTTTCTTTAAGGGCTGGGTTCGGGCGCCCTCGGGTCTTCTCGGCCGGTCGGCACTGACAGGCTGGATGCTGGCGTCGAGCATGGTCTACGCGTGCTGTTCTACGGTTCACCTTTTTTTGTGTGTGTGTTAAGAGTCACCTAAAATGAACATCCCACAGCCTCCGCACATTTGCGGCTGTAGAAGAGGCAGCAGCTGAACATGAAGCTAGTTCCTGGTACTCATCCACCCTGCGTCTGTGCTTGCTGTTCGTGAGTTTGTTTCTATTGTGTCAACACTAACATTTTATTGTTACTCTGAGAAAATATATTTGTGAAAGGTAATGCCCTATCCGTTACGCTTTTACGGCTGGACACGTAAAATTGGTGGCGTAGCTCTCAGATTTGCAGCTCATCTGCCATCGCCTCACGGCAGGCTGGTGACGGAGCTTCGCTCTAAAAGGGCCCGGTTCGATCCCAGCCTGAGACACTTATTTTTTTTTCTTTCTTCTTTTTTCCTATGTTCATAGTAAAAAATTTATTTTATTATTTAATGAATAAAATTTTGTAAATTAATTTAAAATATAATTATATCATTTATTGGCATTTTTAAAATTTAACTAAATTAATATCCTAAGCACTAAGACTAAGGTCTTATTATGATTTATGTATCAGTAAATAAATTAGAAGTTTTATTTAATTATTATTAATATGTTTTCTATATGTCTCATATGATTTACGATTATTTAAGGCAAACTAATTAAACCATATTTAGCAAACCATTCTTTTCTTTTTTTCCTTGTCTCTATTTCCTGGTTTTCAGGGATTAGTTGTAACAGCCTATGGTATCATGGTTGGAGTAGGAATGGCTTACCCTGAGCCACTACCCGCCATAACATTTTGGTCCTCCGTGTGCCGGATAATGGTTTCATTTAATTTTGCCTATAAATAATTCATATTGCATTATTCAAATCATTTTGAATATTTATTTTTTAACTCTGTTTATTTTTTGTATATATTTTCTTGCAGCATTCCGCCTACTTCGCCTTTAATTCATTAAGTTTATTGCTCCCTGTCCCACTTTAGGTTTGACATTATACTTATATCATTATGGGGGCAGCACAACTTAAAATAAAATTAGGCAAAACTAGGGAAAACTTAATAATTTCGCACAAGAAATTAAATCTATTTTAGAGCAAGGTCGGAGCGTTAAGATTGATGCATCTAAATTATTTTTATTCAAGGGAATGTACACGGACTTGAAACCAATTTACACTTCCTTTTGCAGTCTGTGGGAGGAATTCCTTGAAATTTTACATCAATCCGGGGGAACCCTGGAAGGGCTAGATGCTGCCCTCAAGCAGACAGCAATATGAACAATACATGAATCCCACTCCAGTTGCAGGTGCTGCAGGAACTTCACGAGTTGCCGAAGCATCGGTACTCAATGAGAGCCGAACTGTTCGAGCTCGCTTGCCACAAATCAGTCTTCCACATTTTGGAGGAAATCCTCCGGAATGGCCCTTATTCCGCGACACCTACCTTTCATTAATTCACAATGAAGCATCCCGTTCAGACATGAAAAAGTTCCTCTTTCTGCTATCATGTCTTAGTGGTCCTGCTCGTTCTCTAATTGCAAATATCAGTCTTACTGAGGCTAACTACCAACAAGCGTGGACGTCATTGTCAGGGCATTATAATAATAACCGCAAGCTAGGTCACACATATTTAAAGGAAGTGATAGATTTGAAACCACTTACTGGAAAGCCCACACCTAACTCCCTTAGTAAGATACTTACTTGTGTCATCGAGGCCATTGACTCTTTTAAACAGCTGAATATTCCCAACCCTTGTGACTTTATCCTTTCGTATCTAGTACTATCGTGTCTGGATCCTGCTACTAAGGCGCAATTCGAAAAACAACATGCAAATGTGGAATTTCCCTCTTATAAGAATTTAGTAGACTTTATTAAAACTGAGTGGAAATCCATGGATATCCACTTTTGTGATTCTCAGTCTCCATCAAATACTAATAAGACTTCTAACCGATTCATCTCATCTCCCCGTTTCAACGCGAGTTCCAAGAACACTCTTTTCGCTGGAAACGGAAACCACGAGAAGACGGCTATCGATCATCAACACCGTCCAATGAACAAACCACAAAACAAGACGATGTCCTCTGATCGCTGTCCTGTGTGCAAGTCATTCCATACTCTATACCAATGCAAAAACTTCAAGGATGCTTCTGCCAGTTCAAAACTGGATCTTTTGAAAGATTGGCAGGGTTGTTTCAATTGCCTTTCCAGTAAACATTCTATCCATTCTTGCACTTCCCCCAGGCGATGTAGCGTCTGCAACCATAACCATCATTCATGGCTATATCAGAACCAGGTTCAAGGTGCCATAAGATCTCCAACGCAAGGCGCTCAGTCTCAGCCAGTGCAGAATAAGCAGGACAAAGGAGTGTCCCTAGGAAGCCTCTCAGTAGAAGGAGAAGTCCTTCTAGGAACTGCAGTCGTCCAGATAAGAGATTCCGAAGATGAATATCAACTAACCAGGATGTTGACAGACAAGTGGAAGCTAGTTTTCGTTCATGACGATAAATTGCGCACAAAGGCTGGGACTCATGGTTGAACCATCGAATCATAGCATCTCCGGTATAGGTCAAGTACATCTCCCTCAAACCCTCGGGAAACTCAGATGTACTATTAGATCGTCTATCCCCTCGTTTGTGGCAAAGGAGCTTTCTACTCAAGTAATAGTTGTCCCAAAAATTACTAGTGATCTAGCTAAATCTTCTCTTTCGTCGTCAATGCAATCTCATTATAAGGGCTTTGCCTTAGCTGATCCTGAGTACTGGAAACCAGGTCCAGTTGAGTTCTTACTAGGAGGAGACCTTATCTTAGATATTATAACTGGGTCCCCAATAATGATTACTCAGGAAATGCCTAGGCTTCTTCCAACCATTTTTGGATTCATTGTTGCAGGGCCTCTGCATATCCAGGAAAAGGCACCTGAGGGATCAAGTTTCCTAGTTCAAGGGCGTAGTTCCATAAAGGATGTTATGCATAAGCTTTAGGAAGTTGAAGAAGTAGCACTCATCAATACACCTTCCGAAGAAGACAAGCATTGTGAAAACCACTTTATCGATACTCACTATCGTTTAGAATCAGGAAGGTACGTCGGGTCTCTACCAGTGAAGAATACGATTCAGTCTCTAGGAAACACTCGCACCCAAGCCCTCAAGAGGAACCGAAGCTCAAAGAGGACTACACCCTTTTCATGAGAGAATATCTTGATTTGGGACATATGAAACAAGTTCCCTTAGGTACGGCAGCTTTCATGTTACCACATCACGCAGTTGTCAAACATCAACAAGATCATATTAAACTTCGTGTAGTTTTCGACGCTTCTTGTAAATCCTCTACCGGATCCCTAAATGATAATTTATTTGTTGGCCCCAAGCTTCAGTTGGACATTCGTGACATTATTACCAATTTTAGAATCTATGTCGTAGTCTTCACCGCGGACATTGCAAAAATGTATCGCCAAATATTGCTACATGGGACGGATAGAAAGTATCAGCACATCTTATGGCGTTTCGATACCTCGGATGCAGTTCAGGAGTACGAATTATGCACGGTTACATATGGAGAAGCTTGGCCCTCCAAGCCGAGCTTATAAAACTGCTTGGAAAAGGTTGCTTTGACCTGAGCAAGTGGGCTAGTAACAGCCAGAAACTGCTACGGAATGTCAAAGAGTCGCAATGCCAAATGAAGGCCGTCAGTTTGGCCTCTGAGGAAGAGCCGAGAATCAAACTTCTAGGAATGCAGTGGATTCCGATTAAAGATTGCTTTACTTATGAAATTACCCCTCCTCCATTTATTCCTTTTAAAAGAGCTATTCTTTCTGCCATAGCTCGTATATATGATCCTCTGGGATTTCTGTCTCCCGTAGTATTTTATGCCAAAACATTATTACAAGACATGTGGGTCTCGCATTGCTGATGGGATGAAGTAGGGCCACCGCACATTTGTGAGAAATGGCGTAGGTTTTTGTCTCAGCTCTGGCCACTTTCTGAAATTGTGATACCGCGCCAAATTACTCACGAAGACACCATTTCAACCATGTTTCTAGGTTTTAGCGATGCCTCTCAAAGAGGTTACTCGGCAATATTATATCTTGTCGTGCGAACAAGCACCAATTGCCACGTACATCTTCTCAGAGCAAAAACTAAATTGGCGCCTATAAAACCCATTACCATACCAAGACTTGAACTTTCCGGAGCATTACTCCTTAGCGGCCTTTACAATTCTTGCCTTGAATTGTATTCTACCCTCAATATCTCAGCGGTTATGCTTTACACAGATTCCGAGATCGTCTTGAGTTGGTTGTCCACACCTCCCCAAAACTTAAACGCATTTGTGTCGCATCGCGTGGTGCAGATTTTGGACCTTACCACAAGATCCCAGTGGTATTCTTAGGGTGGGCGGTAGACTCCGAAATTCCTCCTTGCCATTTGATGCCAAGCATCCAATTATACTTTCCGGAAAGAGCCATTTCGCAGCACTTCTTGTTGATCATTGTCACAAACCCTATTTAAATGCTGGGCCTACTGCTCTACAAGCTATGTTGTAATCCAGGTATTGGATCGTGTCAGGGAGGCAACTAATCCGCAGACGCGTTTTTAGTTGCTTGAAATGCTACAAGGAGAAGAAGGTGCCCCAAGCTCCACTGATGGGCAATCTTCCAGCTTTTCGGCTCGAAGAAGGTAAGGTGTTCAATCACGTTGGTGTGGACTTTGGTAGGCCATTCTATATAAGAGAATCCACAAGGCGCAAGGCCTCACTGAGCAAGGCGTATCTTGGACTTTTCATTTGTATGTCTACAAAGGCCGTGCATTTGGAAGTGATCTCGAGGTGCACCACCGAAGCCTCCTTGGCTGCTTTTGACCGGTTTGTCGCAAGCCGTGGCAAACCAGAACATATGATTTCCGATTGCGGCACCAACTTCATAGGAGCAGCCAATAAACTGAAAGAACTCGCTCTTTGGCATAACTCTCAGCTGGCCCAAACGGAAATACAGAATCATGCCACCTCCAAAGAGATTAAATGGACTTTCCAGCCTCCTTCATCTCCTCACTTTGGAGGAATCTGGGAAGCTGGAATTAAATCGGCCAAGACCCTTCTCTACAGGATCGCAAGCGATATTCCATTGAGATTTGAAGAACTGACTACACTCTTCTGCAACGTTGAGGCAGTGCTAAACTCTAGGCCCATTTCACCTCTTAGTGCAGACCCAGATAACACACCCAGAATGTTTAACTACAGGCCACTTTCTCATTGGAAAGCCCCTGATTTCAGCTCCAGAAGAAAGCATTGCAGACGTCAAAATTAGCCCATTAAGAAGATGGGATCTCATCAAACAACGATCCCAACATTTCTGGTCTCCCTGCAGATCAGAATACCTGAATCAATTTCAGCAAAGAAGAAAATGTACATCAAATCAGAAGAACCTGGATTTAGGAGATCTGGTGATAATCGAAGAGCCAAATGCGCCTCAACGGGCCTGGCCCCTGGCTCGTGTTACTGCTGTACACCCAGTAAATAAATTAGAAGTTTTATTTAATTATTATTAATATGTTTTCTATAAGTCTTATATGATTTACGATTATTTAAGGCAAACTAATTAAACCTTATTTAGCAAACCATTATTTTCTTTTTTTTTCCTTGTCTCTATTTCCTGGTTTTCAGGGATTAGTTGTAACAGCCTATGGTATCATGGTTGGAGTAGGAATGGCTTACCCTGAGCCACTACCCGCCACATGTTATGAATTATTTATAGGCAAAATTAAATTAAACCATTATCCGGCACACGGAGGACCAAAATGTTATGGCGGGTAGTGGCTCAGGGTAAGCCATACCTACTCCAACCATGATACCATAGGCTGTTGCAACTAATCCCTGAAAACCAGGAAATGGAGACAAGGAAAAAAAGAAAATAATGGTTTGCTAAATAAGGTTTAATTACTTTGCCTTAAATAATCGTAAATCATATGAGACATATAGAAAACATATTAATAATAATTAAATAAAACTTCTAATTTATTTACTGATACATAAATCATAATAAGACCCGTGCTTAGGATATTAATTTAGTTAAATTTTAAAAATGCCAATAAATGATATAATTATATTTTAAATTAATTTACAAAATTTTATTGATTAAATAATAAAATAAATCTTTTACTATGAACATAGGAAAAAAAAAAGAAAGAAAAAAAAATAAGTGTCTCAGGTTGGGATCGAACCGGGCCCTTTTATAGCGAAGCTCCGTGACATAGTCCTTGAGCCATGGAGGCGATGGCAGATGAGCTGCAAATCTAAGAACTAGGCCTCCAATTTCATGTGTCCAGCCGTAAAAGCGTAACGGATAGGCCATTAGTTTCACAAATATATTTTCTCAGAGTAACAATAAAATGTTAGTGTTGACACAATAGAAACAAACTCACGAACAGCGAGCACAGACGCAGGGTGGATGAGTACCAGGTACTAGCTTCTATGTTCAGCTGCTGCCTCTTCTACAGCCGCAAATGTGCGGAGGCTGTGGGATGTTCATTTCAGGTGACTCTTAACACACACATAAAAAAAAGGTGAACCGTAGAACAGCACGCGAGTTACATCCGCTTCCTACTGCCATATCAGCACTTCCTAGAACTGAAGGACTTTGGGTATATATACAGGACTCCCTACTCCAGCAAGTCAGTCGATTAGTCGCTAGCAGGCTCTACGGACACCCCCGTTCTCGTGTACACATGTATTAGTGTATAATTGCTTGTAATCTTGAAACCCTTTTTAAAAAGCCAAATCCGGCGTATTATTACGTAACTGGCGCCCGAGACGGGACCCGCGACGCTTAAGTGATATACATTAGTGCGACCAATTGTCCCACTAAGTCTTTCGTGACCATTTGTCACCTTCTGCATCTGTCAAGAAGAAGACATCATCACTGAGTGTGGACTTCAGTCCTTCATCGTCGGTCATCTACTTCAAGCAGAGATGAGGATCCACTACAACAAGAGCATCAACAAGCAGCACCAGCGACTCACCACTAGTTGTAAGTTAATATAAGTTAATGAAGAATTAATTGAATTAAAAGAATTGAATAATTGAAAAAGATTTATTGTGAAACAAATTAAAGTTAAAAGTTTGAAAAAGGGATAATAAATAATTGTACAATAATTTAAAGTTAAATTCATTTTATTTGATATAAGTTTGTTTAGTTATAATTAGTTATAGCTATTACTAACACACTTACATTACATAAGTTCCCATAATCTTTTCAAAATTCCTACTAAACCTGTTTTAAAACCTCCTACCTTTGAACTCCCACCAAAAATGACAGCTCAAGGTCGCGAAGCTTTTAGAGAAATCAGAAAGGAAGATTATGACCACATTCCCCGATTCGATGGCGAACCATCAAATCTCCCCCGATTTATTTCCACAGTCAACCGAGTTTATTCAATTGTATGCGCGGATCACATTAACCCAACGCAAAGAAATATAAATCATTTAATTCTGCTAGATAAAATTATTGACAGATTACAAGGAGCAGCTTTATCCATTGCCAAAAGCAACTCAATAACCTCAATTACTGACTTAATCAAAATATTCACAACTACTTTCGCGGATACTAAAACATACGAAAAACTTAAAGCGGAAATTTATACCTTAAAACCCTATCCAAAAGAACACCCAACAGACTACCTTACTCGCCTAGAAACACTACGTGGACTAATATTAACGCGAGTAGATAACTTTTAGCGGTTCTGGATCAAGGTCATGTTCAAGGTCACACATGATGTTGCATGACGTCACATGACCTTGATTTAGAGCCGCTAAAAATGTAGAGTCGATGACCTTGAACCCCCCCCCCCCCCCACCCTAACCCTATCCCCCCTTCCTTCGACCGAAGGAACTACTGACAAATGACGTCATCTCCCCCCCCACCCACTCTCCACCACCCACTACCCCCTCCCCCCCACCCTCCCCTCCATAAAACGTATTTTCCAATAAAAAAACTTACCTTGTTCGCGTCTAGATAATGAATGAATCCCCCTCCCTATCTTCTTCGACTGAGTCCTCCCGACAAATGACGTCATTCCCCCCACTACCCTCATCCCCCCTACATGATCCCTCGACCGCGTCTAGATAACGTCATTCCCCCTCCCCTTCATAAAACTTATTTTCTTCGACTGAGTTGTCCAATAAAAAAACTTACCTTCTTCGACCGCGTCTAGGAAATAAATAAAGTCATTCCCCCCTCCCTATCTTCTTGCCCCAATAAAAAAAAACTTACCTCTTTCCACCGAGTCTCGATTGCAACTGCTATCCTTGGAATCCCCTCTCCCATAATAAAAAAATTATTTAACATAATTCCTCCTTCCATCGCATTAAGATACCCCCTCCATAATCTTCTTGCCCCAATAAAAAAAATCTTTCCACCGAGTCTCGATTGCAACTGCTATCCTTGGAGTCCCCTCCCCATAATAAATAGAAAACTTAATTATAATAGAACCTCCTCCGACCGCGTCTCGATTACTACTGCTATCCTTGGTCTCCCCTCTCCCATAATAAAAAAATTATTTAACATAATTCCTCCTTCCATCGCATTAAGATCCCCCCCCCTCCATAATCTTCTTGCCCCAATAAAAAAAACTTACCTCCTTCCAGCGAGTCTCGATTACAACTGATCCATCCAGAGACACCCCTCACGAGCTGTGATATTTATTCAATTAGTTAGTTACTAGTTGTATACGAAGGAGAGCAGATGTCTAAGTTAATTCGTAAAAATTTTAGATATGAAGAGAATCGTCGGTTGGCGTTCTCCAGTGAGTCCTTTGAAATTAGCTGCCGCTGGATTTTATTACCTCCAAGTATACGATCGAACAAGATGTGCATTTTGTGGACTCGTTTTACACGAATGGAAACCAGAAGACGATCCCCTCCAAGACCATAAAAAGTGGACCAACAACGACTGCCCTTTTTTAAAATATTTAGATCAGTTGGAAAAACTACCTTTGAAATTCGATACGGACGAATGGGAACGATCTATTGACGTTTGCGGATGTGTGAAGGACAGTAGTCAACAGGAAGTTGTGGCAAAAAATTGCTGTTGTTAAATATAATTTATATAATTATGTTCTTTTTTAGAACATAAATACTCCCACTCCTTTCAGTTCAGTTCAGGCTTGACTAAGAGCATCATGGAATTAGTTACTGAATATAACATCAGTAAACACAAACAAATTCGAGTTGGGTTTTACAACAGTGTTCCGACGGTGGCTGTGATTCACAAAGACAAGTTGGTGTACATGGACAAAGAAGAATGGAAGCAGTGTATAGCAGGACAATCGTCAAGGATATTAACATTTTTTAAGGGAAAAAACAAATCAGTTGAGCAAATAACTACTACTAATAAAAATATATCATGTTCATTCACATACTTGGGGAGAAACAGAGTCTTCAAAATAGAATATGCCTATCCTTGGGTCACAATGTTAAGTCTATCTCCATCTCCTCACATGACCATATCTTCACCAAGTACAAGTTTCAACAAGTCGGAGAGTATGAAACTCTGCTCAAAGATTGAAGAAATCAACCGCTCTCTTTTGCTTCTAGAGACTGTTGGTCTTATTTATGAGAACCATAAAAACCCACAAGAAAATATAGATTTAAATATCAATACAAATACATTATTAAACAATTTATTTGTCAATGTATAAAATAAAAAAATTATTTATTTACCAATGTATAAAATAAAAATGATTTATTTTACTTGTGTTTCTTTTTCCCCCCTTCATCCAGGTTAAAATCAGAAAAAAAAATATATTTTCAAAAAAAAAACAATTTTTTATTTAAAAAGTACAAATTTAATCCATAATTACATCATAACAATTTATTCTTTTTTCAAGAAATTCTTCATCGTTTTGCCATTCCACGGGTAAGCTGTCTCAGATAAAGTCGAGTGCATAATTGAAGACGTACAGGAGCAGATTTCTTGGTAAGATCCTTAGCTCGTCCGTAGATAGTGTTTCAATTCCTTCTTCTCCCAAGCGACGTATGACATCATTCAAAGCCTCCATTTCCTTTTACAACTTTAAACTAGCATGTGTTCTCTGAACCACACACACTTAGGAGTGTTTGCTTTATGATACTCGAATGGACCGACGTGCCTATTTGTAGTGTTGTAAATTAAATCGCAATACACGCACTTGACTTTATTATCAACATTTCTAATAAATCCGTTGAATGCTAAAAGGTGGTGGGGGGATGCATTGATTCCATATGTCTGCCTCCTTACTTCTTCTTTCTTGAAGTCCACAGCTTCGGGATGTCTCCTAATCCACGAGGCAAGTCTACGTGCTTGATTAAATGAACAAACGTAGTGAGTGTTTAAATGAAAGTAACAAGTTAACTTGTCGTCTTCTAAATTTTTGAGGTTGGGGCAACCAAAGTCATGTAGATCGTAAACTGCCACATCAAGCAAATCTTCAAGGAACCTACATTTTTCTAATCCTTTACCCCATAAAGTATCATATAAATCAGTTACTGACTTTAGACAAGGAATTAAATCGGAGTAGTCTCTCTCGCCATAATACCAGTCTATTCCGTGCAGTGATTTTCGTACCCATACGTTTGTTTTAGATTGCCTTACAGAGTCTTCAACATCCTGGGGAGGTTTGAAAAAGCAATGCCAAGCTGTGCCGTAGATCGTATCGACTATTGTTAATTCCTTAACTGTCAAATCATTAGAATTTAAACGAAAACCTTGAAAATCGATTACTGCTGAAGTAGTAATTTCTTCCAATAATACGTACTGCGACAGTGGGAGAATCACAACTATTGAACAATAACACCTCTAGACTTTATATATAGTTTGTCTAACGTACAATTGTAGATATCTTCTCTTAAGTGGTATAATTAATTACTTTTTACAACTCAATTGTTAACACTTTTCCCACAAACATCCTGCAGACAGCAAATTGTTTCCTGTTGAATTGCAAATTTTCATTTGCACATGAGAATTGTAGATTTTCTATCAACAGTAATTAATTATTTTTTACGACTCAATTGTTAACATATTTCCCACAAAGATCCTCTTTTAGATATTAAAATTCGACCTTCTCTATCAACAGTAATTAATTATTTTTTACAACTCACAACACCTTTCCCCCCACTCTTTGATTTTCCTCTTGAATTTAGTACAAATTTCTTACTAGGCCTGTTCCCATCTCATATCCTACAATTCTATCGTGAAGAGTGAGACAATACGCTTTGGTATTTGCTGGAAAGTTTACGTCGGAATCTATTTGAAGACGGATGTCTATCGTACTACTTTTAATTGCTTCAGACTGCTTGGAACAATCTATAACTGCGATAGGAGCAATCTTCTCGAAACTAGATCTCGAAAGGAGAGGTTGAGAATGCCTGTCACCGAAATAACTTGTTTGAAATTCATTATACATTTCATAGAGCAGGGCAATTTTTCCGTGTTCAAAATCCAAGTTCAAATCGTCATAGGGGTATTGTTCGCTGTTAAGATAAAGTTCAAATCGTCATAGGGGTATTGTTCGCTGTTAAGATAAAGTTTAACATTTTTTAGGTTGCAGCTATCAAACTGGCTACAGTCCTTTGCCGGGTTTTTGTTACGATTTGTTTGAAATGCTATAATTACGTATCGAGGCTTTTCTAAATTTGTAGATGTTTTAACGGCCCACGTTTCTTGCTGTGTATTAGAGGGTAATGTGGGATATTCATAAAGGTCCCAGCTTCGAAATGGAATTACTATTTTTCGGTTTCTGTCTAACATTTTGAGCAGACGTAAACGGTTCTCGTCCGAAACACGAATGTGAGGCATTCTCCAAACTATTTTATCTAATTTTATTTCTACATTATCATCTCCTATTATAGAATTAAAGTCTGAGCTCGATCGTATTAAAACTAGTTCTTGCTTCAAATTGACTATTATTTGTCTATAATCTTCACAAAAGCCTAATAAAATGTTTAACGGCAAACAAACGCTAAAAGCTCCGTTTTTGTCAATGTCTAGCGTTTTGTTCTCACCGGGGAGAATCCATCCCGCATTTTCGAGACCGTTAACTCTGCTAGGACTAAATGATGAATAACCTTTTAGTGTAGAAGTTATTCCGGGGTTCCTAACCCTATCTATTTCTATCCCATTTAGTTCATATCTAATTTCATCAAATAAAAAAGAAAATGCGTTGTTAGTCAATTTTGCACTCAAAGGTTTGGTCTCATCTTTTTTCCTAAGCTTCCCCTCGAGGTAGATAAAGGAATGTGCTGGGAGTGTATAAATATCTTGTTGCTGTATTGGAATACGGATTTCATCGGAATGATTGAATGTATTTCCCGCATAAGGCTGGTGCGAATGGAACTGGAACTGAGCGAGAGAATTGTCGAAGGAAATGTCCGAAGATATAGCTAATATGTTATCCATACTTTAGTTTAAAACCACTCTGTTTTAAAAACTTTGCGTTTGAAGCTAAACGTCTTTGATTTACTAACTCTTCTAGGGACCGAGATACATCTTTTATATGTTTTATTTTTTCTACTCACATTTCCTAGTTGATGCTTTGAAGAAACGTATCCTCTAAAATCAATCCCCATTTCTCTTTATGTGAAGTCTAACTGTAACGGTTTCCCTTCTAAAATTGATAAGTTGTCCGTTTTGATCGACAAGACGAATCGTAATATTGGTAATAGTTCGTACGTTAGCAGGAAAGTAAATGACTGGATTTGGCGTTTCTACTATCTTATAACCCGGTTCGACTGCGGGAAAAAATTGATGGATACTATGGTCGGGCTCGCCGTTTACAAAGGACCCCGAGGCGATATTACACTGTACAGATATGATGTTTACACTAAGAATTTCTACGATATTCCCGGATGCGATATAGCGATCGCTTGGAGGAATAATTAGATTTTTTGAATTATAACCCAAAAGTGGACCGATAGAATTTGGACGTTCGGTGAAATTGAAATAAATTGATTTATTACTTCGTATTTCACATTTTAGCGTGCTAGGATTTCCCCTCAACACCATCATAGCGCCGGGGTCTTTATGAGCTATTTGCTCTCTGAGAAACATAGCCAGAGCCTCAATGTCGTAGGCTCCTTCTGGTATTTGAATGGCCATTGTATCAAAATAAAACATGTCCGACTTACCTCTTTGAATATTAGGGATCGAATTAAATGTATGTAAAGAGAGTAGACCGACGCTGTAAGAATTGTCTAGCTCTAAGGGGGGCATGAAATTTGCTTGGAGCACGCTGGATGTGCCCGTAAGTGTTACAGCGAGGCTCATGATTGCTAATAACCTAATCGCTTTCAGAGTTCTCCATTAAATACTGTAAGCACAAATGACCGCAAAACGGAGTATTCCACCTCTGGAAACGCTTTCGATTGTAAAAAATAAAACTGTCTTTTAAGTAAGTGACCAGTTGAGGTGGTGGTCTCAAATTACCAAACGAATCAAAGTATATGACGATTTTACCATGTTTTACGAAGCAAACCCAGTGCGAACCTTCTTTTGAGTTTGGCTCTAAATTAACTATAGCCGTCTCCTTTAATTTAGGAGCTTCTGGCAGAGTATCAATCATAAATACGCCTCTGAAATGTGGAATTTTAAATATTTTTCGAGCGTAATAATTTAATTCGACATTATTCAACGCTTTTTTTGTAGTCAAATACGACGACCTCTGCGTCTGTAGGTACGCTTTTGTGGTCGCTCTATAAATAGTCCGAATCCATTCCGTCTATATGGCTTTAAAAAAAGACCTTTACCAATTTTTTGAGTTTCCATTGCCAAATTATGTCTTTTCTGCTCTTCCAATTTTTGCTTTGCCTCTTTGGCTTCGTTGACAGCTTTTGCTATGCTTGCCGCACCTCCAGCCAGTGATCCTATAGCGGATAATCCCGCCATTACTGGTATTAGAAAAGGTAAAAAACCTCCAGACTTTGGTATGGGAAGAACACGAGGGGGTAAAGGCTTGTCTCGACCTCTTAATGTCTGTTTCGCCTTATTATAAGCTAAGTGAGACGCGCTTATTACAGAAGCCACGTTTTTAATTTTAGCCGCTCTTACAAGATCTCTAAAATTCATTTTTTTCTTCATTTTGGTAGTCCTTAAACTAGATCCAAATTTCCTTTTTGCTTTCATAGCGTTCGTAACAAACCAAGCTGAAGCTTTTTCCCCGAGCGTTGAATCTGGATGTTTTACTACTTGCCAAGCTTTTTCTGCAAGGACGCTGTCAGCCTTATGACGATTTTCCAAGTCTGTATACTTGTTATAAGCAATGTCGTGTTCTTTACAAGCTTTATCCAAAGTATTAATTCCAGCGTCGCCTCTTGTCAATCGTTTTTCCACTTTTGTACCTGGACCACAATACTGATACCCCGGTAAATGTAATTCAAACGGTAATTTATTTATAACACTGTCGAGGAGACCTCGTCCTTTGCGCACCTTTCGTTTCATACTAAACCTCTTCGAACGATACAAATGACTTATATATATACAAGCCATAGGTAAAAATAAATTAGTCACAATGAGATTAGTAGAACAAAAGGAACGATTTCCTTCAGTTGACGTTTTACCGTTGATATCGGATAAAGAAGAGAAAAGGCATGGACCTCTACTACCAAATAGTATAAGAGGAGTGATTTGTGGTCCTAGTGGATGTGGAAAAACAAACGCTATGCTCAATCTTTTGCTTAATCCAAACGGGTTGAGATATGAAAACGTATACATATTTGGAAAAACTCTATCTCAACCCAAATATCGGTACTTGAGAAGCGTTCTAAACAGCGTTCCTGAAATCGGCTATTATACATTCGAAGATTCGAAAGAATTACCTCAAGACGTTAAGAGCAACTCTATTTGTATTTTTGATGATGTTACGATGGAGGATCAAGACAATATTCGACGATATTTCAGCTATGGACGTCATAACTCTCTCGACTGTTTTTATTTAACGCAGAGCTATGTTTGCATTCCGAGACATCTCATTAGATGTAACTTGAATTTTCTTATCGTCTTTAAACAAGATGAATTGAATATTAAACACATTTATGATGAACATATTAGCAGTCCAGAGGTCAGTTTCTCGAAATTTAAAGATATTTGTGCGTTGTGTTGGAAAGAGCCTTTTGACTATCTTGTTATCGACAAGGGTACTAGTTTAAATGACGGGCGTTTCCGTAAGGGTCTAGATGTCTATATCGTGGATATATAAGGGGGAGAAAGAGTAATCAGTCCTCATTATTATGTCGCATTCGATACGTAGTGAAATTGTAAAGACAAGTGATGCTTTACGTAAAAAATTTCAAACGTTTAAAAGAGGAATGCAGGATATTCAAGAGGAAAGACAAAGTCTTTTTGCTCCGGTGCTAGAACCTTTGGTAGATATACAACAACAGTTTCGTCAACAGCAGCTGCAGCCCCGACCTCGGGGATTCAAAAAAGAAAAGGAGGACGGGGACTGGGGAGAAACGAACGAGACCCGTTCTATGTGGTGGGATAATGAGTCTGCTTTAAGCCCGACCGGAAAAATCTTTCTCGAAACACCTGTTACAAAAAGAAAATCAAAAATATCAAATATTTTCAAAAGCCCCTCCAAAACCCCCCAAATTAAATCAGAAAACGTCGAAGTAACACCAACCTTTTCCCCCTCTCCCCAATCCTCCACAATTTATGCACGCTCTACTATCGCTCCAGAAGAAGAAGAATTGTACGAAACAGAAACCCCGCTTGCAGTAAAGGTTCGTGAATATGTTAAAACTCCACAAGGCGAAGATGAACTAGAGCAAAATTTAAAATCCGCCGGACCGCTACAAAGACAATTTTTAGAAAAGTTGTTTAAAGGAGGACAAACAGATTTAGATTCCCGGTACGGTTTGCGAGTAATGCCGAACGGTCAATTAGCCATAGGCGATTCTACGAATATTGAGCTTTTTACAAACAACGATGATATCTCGATTAACGGTGTCGTTTACGATGGAACACCGGGGTTGTTAAAGCTAATATACCTCAAGAATCCAGAAGATTATACTGATGCGGATTTAAAAAACTATAAAAAGATTTTGCTTGCAACGAATGGTCACAAAAAAGGATACAGCGAAGAACGTGGATTGGGCGGAACTAGATCCATAAAATATAAGAAAGTAATTTCTCGACTGTTTTCATCACGCTATCTCAGCTCACTTACCTCATCCAGTAGTTCACCGGCTACTCATCGCAGACTTCGTTCTTATAATAAAAAAGGTACTGGCTTAATGCAAGAACATTTACCTATTTACGAACATTATGACGATCCAAAAGAACTTGTCAACCGCCTCAGATTATTGATGGCGTCGACTGCAGCGGGTCACAGTGGTCATGGAAATGAAATTGTATCGATAATTGAAGAGTTGAGAGAAGAGAATATTATATATTAAATCAATATTAACTTTTGCACTCAGTCACATTCCTCATACATGACGATAAACAAGTTTGGCTCCCATGTAACTAAAAAACATGTCAAGTATAAAACAAATTATTTTCCTTTTAGTTTGTTAAAATCTGAACAACATATTGATGCAAATAAGTTACGTATTATTAATGTAGCAAATCCTGTTTCTTCTACTGACGCGGTTAATAAAACATATTCAGACACCCTAGCAATTTTTTATACAGATTTAAAAAACTGGCCCGGTAATTATATAAATGGGAACGGCAAGAGGCTTGCTAATTTGGCTCCACCTATTGACGGCTATGATTTGGTTACGAAAGATTTTTTAAATTCCAGTTCAATTACTCTACAAAATGATACATATGATGCAATGAACAAAAGGATTACAAACGTTCTTGAACCACTTGCAAAAACGGATGTTGTGACACTGGGGTATCTGGAAAATATATTGAAGAAAAATACACAGCTTTAGCAGTTAGATGTCGGCGGTAAAGAAAGCAATTGTAGATGAATTGCATAGAAGCGCACGTAAATTTTATCCGAGAAGAAGAGTCGTTCTAAAAGGAGTAAACGATTTATGGCAAATAGATTTGGTTGAAATGTTACCCTATGCTAGACAGAATAAAGGCTACAAGTACCTATTAACAATCATCGATTGTTTTACTAAATATGCTTGGGCTATACCGATAAAGAGTAAAACAGGAGATAATGTAGTAAAGGCGCTAGAAAAAATCTTGAAAGTAAAGGTTCCTAAAAATATTCAAAGTGATCAAGGAAAGGAATTTTACAACACAAAGTTTAAAACGTTGATGAAAAAACATGGAATTAATCATTATTCTACTTTTTCAAACATTAAGGCTAGTATTGTTGAGCGTTTTAACAGGACATTAAAATCAAAAATGTTTAAACAATTTAGTTTAAAAGGAAATTATAAATACTTAGACATCTTAACTGGTATTTTAGAAGAATATAATAAAGCTTTCCATAAAACTATTGGTATGAGGCCAATTGATGCTGAAAAAAGTGTAACCTATTTGTTGAAACATGTGTATTCCTCGCTTCCAAAAAATATAACAAAACAACGGTTTAAAGAGAGTGATTTCGTCAGGATTACTAAACAAAAAACAGCATTTTCTAGAGGATATACCCCAAACTGGTCGGCTGAGATATTCAAAGTTGAAAAGACTCTGCCTCATACCTATGTATTGGAAGACATGGTGAAACAACCAATTAAAGGATCATTTTACAACGAAGAGCTACAAAAAGTAAAGTATCCTGACGCCTATCTTATTGAAAAAGTGTTAAAAAAGAAAGGAAATAAGTTGTATATAAAATGGCTAGGTTTAGATTCAAAATCATGGATAAATCAAAAGGATATTGTGTAATTGATTCTACTTTTAATAAATGTTTTTCTTTATTCAAGAAACCTTTATTACCCCCTCCCCCTCCTCTTAATTGGTCTATATCTATATATACAGCTGTGCACACATAAACATTTCAAGTATGGATTGTAACCGGTGCGGTAAAACTTTCGCCTATGTCTCAAGTAGGAAACGTCACCAAGCTAAATGCGAATTATCGTGCATGCATTGCAAGCATGTTTTTGATAATCGTCATAATTTGGAGCGACATGAACAGTTCTGCAGTATTCCTAAGAAAAAGCCAAGAGGAGAACCTAGTTGTGATGAGTTGTTAGGTATGTTACCTGATAATGAAGGGGTTAATGAGTACGAAACAGCTTTTCAAAGTAGACTCAAATCTTACTTTATTAGATGTAAAGATAATTTTGATTTAATACAATTTTTAAATTCTGTTAAAAACAAAATAGTCACAAGAATTCGACATAGTGTTTTAGAACATAAAGCAATTAAATTTAATTTATCAGTTGATTGTTTTATGGGGAAAATAAATGGAGATGAGTTAAACATTGTCCTCAAAACTAAAAATACTCCGGTTTTGCGTGAAACCGACATAGAAGAAACTGTCGGCAAACTGTTTTATGCATTAAATACGGAATTGGGAGAAATTCAGGTAAAGAAAAGTGGTTGGACATTACAGGCAATTGATGGTTTAAGATTAAAAATTAATAAATATAACCCTTTAAGAGGAAGCACACATATAGAGCTACCAAAGAAAATTGCTAATAAGAAAGCCTATATAAATGTTCAAAATAACGATGAAAAGTGTTTTATGTACTCAATTTTAGCAAAGTTCGTCCAGAATATGCCTCAAAGGGTTTCTAAATACAAGAATCTTGCGTACAAATATGATTTTTCACAACTATCATTTCCTACTCCTTTAAAGGAGATATCAAAATTTGAACGCTTGAACAATATTTCAATCAATGTTTTTAGTCTAGATGAGAAACTTAACGTTTATCCACTGAAAGTCGTTGATGACGAGTTAGATGATCATCGGGACCTACTCCTAATTGATAATGAAAAAACTACTCACTATGTCTACATTAAAAATTTTGAAAAATTAGTAAGATCACAAATCACAAAGTCTGAACACAGAATTTTTATTTGTAAAAGATGTCTGACTCATTATTATTTTTTAGAGAAATTGATCAATCATAAAAATTTGTGTAACCAAAATATCCCAGCTCGCATTGAACTCCCTAGAAAACCATATGTTACGTTTGAACACGTTGAAAAAACTCTACGAGTACCTTATGTAATTTACTGTGATTTTGAGAGCGTTCTACGACCAATTCATGGTTGTCAGCCCGATCCTGATAGACAATATTCTATGAATTATCAGCTCCACGAACCTATGAGCTTTTGTTGTTACTTAAAAATGTCTGATGAAGTGTCTCACCTTGATACTAATTTACCCACTCAGCCGTATGTGTATAGAGGGAAAGATGCGTCTCAACATCTTATGCAATACTTAAAGTATATTGGAGAAGAAGTGTCTACAATTTATTCAAGATCACTTCCAATGCAGCCATTAACTAATGAGGAGCAAAATATTATTAATTCTGCTACAAAATGTTATTTTTGCGATAAAGATTTTGTTACAAGTAACCCTGATACCGTTGATCAACTAAGTGAATATGATAAGAAGGAAGCTTTAGATCAACGTCGAGTAATCGATCATAATCATATTACTGGTCGATTTCGATGTGTATCTCATTCTAAATGTAATTTAAGGTGTAGAACACCCAACTTCTTGCCTGTGCTACTTCATAATTTGACTGGCTACGACGCTCAGCTAGGATATGATGACCAACAAATCAAAGTGATCCCGAATTCAGAAGAAAAATATATATCATTCAGCAAATCAGTGACGAAGAATTTGGAACTCCGTTTTCTAGACACATTTCGCTTTATGCCCAGCAGTTTAGACAGTTTAGTGAAAACGTTGCCTGAACTACGTGAAATCTGTAAATTTTACTCATCAGAACACATTCCTCTACTAACCCGAAAAGGAGTTTTTCCTTATGATTATGTTACAAACTGGGAAATATTGGAACAACAAAGCTTACCTGACAAAGAAGCCTTTTACAATAAATTGAATGATTCCCCCATTTCTGATGAAGATTATGCTCATGCTCAGAATGTATGGTCAACATTTGGGTTTAAGACATTAGGTCATTACAGTGATCATTACCTGATGACAGATGTTTTGCTTCTTAGCGACATCTTTGAAACGTTTCGAGATTTAACACTTAAAACTCATAAGTTAGATCCATGTAATTATTTTACCTTACCAGGATTATCTTGGGACGCTATGCTAAGGTTTACAGGAGTGAAGTTACAATTATTGACAGATTATGATATGATATTGATGATAGAAAGAGGTATTCGTGGCGGTATTTGTCAAGTATCTCATAGATATCTCCGAGCAAATAACAAATATTTAAGTAATTATAACCCTAACGAAAAAACTAGTTTCCAAGTGTATCAGGATTGTAACAACTTGTATGGATATGCCATGATTCAGCCTCTTCCTTATGAGGGATTTGAATGGGTAAATACCGATATTGATTTGAATAAATTAACTGAAAATGATGAATATGGTTATATTTTAGAAGTAGATGTGGACTATCCCGCTCAATTGCATGATTTACATAATGCTCTTCCATTTTTACCGGAAAATATAAAAATCGATAACCAAGTGAAGCTTGTACCACATTTAAACCCTCGAAGAAACTATGTTGTTCATTATTTAACCCTGAAACAGGCCATCAGTCACGGATTAATTCTTAAAAAAATTCATAGAGTTTTAAGGTTTCGTCAATCAGAATGGTTAAAGCCTTATATCGAACATAATACTAAATTAAGGACACAAGCGACTACTGATTTTGAAAAAGATTTATATAAATTATACAATAACTCTGTTTTTGGGAAGACTATGGAAGATGTTAAAAAGCGAATGAATATGCAACTTGTTTGCAGTAGCAACAAAATTGAAAAATATATTTCTAAGCCAAATTTTGTTGATCGAATTATTTATGGAGAAAACCTTGCAGCAGTTCATTTATTGAAAGAAAGAATATTTATGAATAAACCTTTATACATAGGATTAACAGTACTTGATTTATCGAAAACGGTTATGTACAAATACTATTATGATGTATTACTTTCAAAATACAGTCCTCAGAAATTGATGTTAAGCTACGTCGATACTGACGGGTTTATAGCATTAATTGTATGTGAAAACATATTTAATGACTTTCAAGATATTATGGAATACTTAGATACGTCTAGTTATCCAAAGGATCATCCGTGTTACTCTGCTAAAAACAAGAAAGTGTTAGGAAAATTTAAAGATGAAGCAAACGGACATATTATCGAGGCATTTGTCGGGTTACGAGCTAAAATGTATAGTCTACTTATAGGAGATGAAGAAATAAAAAAAGCTAAGGGAGTAAAAAAAGCTGTGTTGAAAAATCAAATAAAATTTGAAGACTACATAAATTGTTTGGAACAGAAGCAGGTTTTACGCCATCCGATGAAATTTATTCGTTCAACTCAACACAGAATTCATTCTTTAGAAATGAACAAAAAATCCCTTTCTTCTTATGATAATAAAAGAGTTATTTTAGAAGATAATATATCTAGTTTAGCGATAGGACATTATAAAACAGTGTTAAAATAAAAAAGAGTTTTAAAAGAATTTTTTTTCCATAAAGTCTTAAAACTTTATCTTCAGCAAAATCTAGTAAAAAAACTTCTTTTGTCTTTATGTATATATCTTCACTTCAGCAAATCTAGAAAAAATAAACCACTTATTTACAATAAAGCACTAGGTATTTTATTTATTTTTTATTTTTGAAGGAAAAATAAATTATAACACCATAAATAAATGTTCTGTCTCGTAATAAGACAGAATATATGAATTTTCATCAAACCCATCCCCAAGGGAATCAAATTAACCCCCTCCGAATGATCAATGTCTTCGAAAATATTGCGAAGACAGGCTTTGGCTAAAAAATTAAAAAAACAATAATAATCACAAAACCTTATATAAAAATAATTTTGAGAAAAAAACAAAACAAAAAACTTACAGGGTTTCTATGAGGAAGCCTCTCCAAAATGTAATCTATGATGTCAGTGGATGTTCGTACTGACTCTAACGTGTGAAACTGCAACTTTTATATTGCTTGAGGAAGTAGATCAAGGATGTTATGCAATATGTTGGCGGAAAAAACTTCATTGTTTTGTTTATACTAACAATTAACGAGTAAAAAAAGTATTAATTATGCATTAGATTGCATATATATGAAGCCTGGAAACCTGATTATTCGATAGTTCCACTTCACACCTGCTGCAGTAAGTATTGCTTCATTACGTAAATGATTATATTCACTTTCTCCGACTATGGAGAACAATGTGTATTTCATTTAAATATATTAAATAAAACAGAGAGTTTTTTTATTTTTGTTATTATAGAAATGGTTGGAGGAAATTTGAAAGTGTCAGATCCATATAATAGATATTTATGTGTGGTTATTGCTGGAACTTTAGTGTTTTGGGAGGACTTATCTAAGTACGAAAATGGTCGAATGGCTGATGATGGTGCCCGATTATGTTACACTTGTTACTCCCTAATAAATTAAGGGGCGAGGCTTTATTTCCTCTTTTCATGCATAAATTTTATTATAAGGGTAAGAAGTTCTTTTAAATGTTACTTTTACGAACTTTTTAAAATCAAATGTGTCACCTCTTGCTCAGATTGCACACATCATCACCTTTGGTTCTTGTATCCAATCCTTAGTCAATTATGAATCAATTAATGCGTTAAATGAAGGAGTTCGAAATGAGTTAGAAATAATGGATATTAAAGACATCACTTCTGTGGATCTTCGACCGAACTCATTATTTATAACAGATGAAATAAATACCTTATCATTACATTGTAATGAAAGTTTTGGTGAGACTTGTTATTTTATTTTAAAATATAAATACTTAATATAATATTATATGTTTTTTTGGGGTTTTTAGATGAATCACGTATCTCAACTTAACTCAATTAAAGTTTCCGAAATTACCTCGGCAAAGAACTTGGAAATTGGAAAATCTTATGGTATTATTGGTTTCCGAAAAGTAACCACAAAATTTGGGGAGAGAGCAGTATGTGATCTGGATAATCAATTATCCATTTATCTACCAGAAAGATTCAACGACTACATATTTCACCATCTTCTAAACAACTATATTGATAGAACTCTTCAACTTGTGTATAATGGAGAAGTTTGGTACGACAATAAAACTTATTTCGATATTATCTTCAAACCAATGTTTAAATAAAAACCATTGTAATTTTAAAGATTAATACATTATTTTGTTAAATATAATTTTTGAATGATTTATTAAACTTTCTAAGCTTAAACTCTGTTTTATTCAGAATCCATCCTCTATTTTTGTGTTGTATTTAATTTATTTAATGACTTTTAATCAAGATGCGATGGAAGGAGGAATTATGTTAAATAATTTTTTTATTATGGGGAGGGGGTATAACGGACATGAATCCAAGGATAGCAGTTGCAATCAAGACTCGGCGGAAAGAGGTAAGTTTTTTTTATTGGGGCAAGAAGATTATGGAGGGGGGATCTTAATGCGATGGGAGGAGGTTGCATGATCATTTTTTTATTATGGGAGAGGGGATTCCAAGGATAGCAGTTGCAATCGAGACTCGGTGGAAAGTGGGGGGGGGGGGGGGGGGGGGGGGGGGTGTAGTGGGGTGGGGGGGGGGGTTCAAGGTCATCGACTCTACATTTTTAGCGGCTCTAAATCAAGGTCATGTGACGTCATGCAACATCATGTGTGACCTTGAACATGACCTTGATCCAGAACCGCTAAAAGTTATCTACTAACGCGTTTACAGTTCGACGGACTTGACGAACCCACATTGAAATTCGCAATGGGACAAGTAGACAAGGAAATGATTTACCACTTATATGAAACACTACCATGGCAACTAACAAGTCACTTAATGACACACAGCCCCACACAATTACTTGTAGTTAGGAAACTACTCATCACGAAATGTTCTTTTATTATAGATGCGTAATACACGAACGCCCACAAAGATCATAAACACGATCACAAAAAACCTCATCACAAACCACACCATTTTTCACCTAAACCTCATTACTTTATGCGACAACCTCATTATAGCTCCCAACCGCACCATGAATATCAACAACAACATTATAACTACCCACAAGAACAAACACAGTATGAACCTAAATTTCAGAATAACAAAACCGATTCATCGCGTATACGACGTTTCCAAACCTATCAAAACAATAACCAACAAAACTTTCAAAATCCAAATTCACCACAACATCCCTTTAATCAAAGACCACCTCCTCCACCCGTCGCACAAATGTCGCAAAACACAGTCTCAATGAGAAATTGGAACAGACCCAATCCTAAAAACTTCATCTCACCATACAAACTGACACATGTAGACTCTAAAGACAAACAAGAAAACCCATTCGACGAAAGACTAGAGCAAATCCTTCAGGACGTACGAAATCTAAGTAAGGAAGTAAAAGAAATAAAAAAAAACGTGAAGAATCTTTTTTAGACTTAGGCAGCAGTCCGAAATGCGTAAGTCCGAACCTCAAAGCCTCGAATTGAATATCGTCAATAAATCCCTACCGTTTTATCAAGACCCCAAAGGACATAAATGGTTAATTGACACCGGATCTTCAAAAAATTATGTTAACCCGAATATCGTGAAACCTACTGTAGAAAGATTCAAAGAAAATTTTATAGTATCCACCCCAACTGGAAAGAAGGAATCGAATACGTAGTCGTAAATTTGTACCCACATTTTAAAATAGATACATATATTAAGCTATACCTATTCGCATTTTCTGACAAATATGACATCCTTCTAGGACACGAAACAATGAGAGAACTTAACTGTACAATAGATTTTAAGAATAACCTACTAGTTCATAAGGATCTTTAATTTAAGTTAGAAGTTACTATTAATAATAATAAGAATGAAAATGAAAAGAATATTGAAAATAAAGAAATAATAAAGTTAGAGAAAGGATTAAATATTGTTGAAATAAAAATTAATAATAAAAATAAGAATATAAATATTGTTGAAATAAAAATTAATAATAAAAATAAGAATATAAATGAAGCTTATATTAAAGAAAAGGAAAATGATAAAATAAGATTTAAAGAAGGTTTATATAAAGTTAATAATGGATGTTGAGGCAACATGAATTTATAATTTAATTTCTTATATAATTATTTTGCCTCCGTATTTCGACTAAGTTCCGCTCGGGTTGGTTCGGCTACCCTCGGCAACGTATCAGTAGTTAGCCGACAGGACAATATGGCCAGGCCACATGTTTAAATTGCTCCTGCAATTTTACCTATTTTCGCCACATAAAAAATTAAATTGGCGCATCTTGGAGCTCAATGTTCATCACCAAGTCATCGTAGCCTCGACTGTCATATGATTTGTCTCAAGTTGATTGTGATTTCTGGATCTCGGAGGATTTTCGTTGATGCTCTGAAGTGGTGAGTCGTTGGTTGCTGCTATCACATTTTGCATATCTGTTATGTTTCTAGGAATTGAAACATAGCAATGCCCCATGTGGGACGATTCCAATAGACCAGGTATGCCAAACATACAGTATCTGGACAACTGACTCCGTGGAGTAGTTGCTATAGTTACAGCGCAGCACTCCACCAAAACGTCACCGGATCGAATTCGGGTTAGGAAACTTATTTTTTTTAATGTTTTTTTTTTTTATTTCCTTTGATGTAAATAATTTTATTATTATGAGTACATAATTCTCTTTTTTATATATAATTAAATTAAAATTAATTTAATGTGTAACAATTATTACAGACCATAGTCTGCATCTTTTAAGTAATTAATTATTTTTTAACTAAGAATTTCTTCTAAATGTTTAATTATTTTCTTTATATATATTAAATTTAAACAAACAAGATAAAAGTGTTCTAAATGTTTAATTAATTTTCTTTATAATTATTAAATTTAAAGATAAGATAAATTTCATTTAATTGATAAATTCTTTTTCCTTATATATGTATTAAATTTAAACAAAAGATAAATTTATTTTTCAGCATATCATATGTGAGCACAATTGAAGTTACCGAAAAAGTTTTGTTTCTCAAAATTAAGCTACAATCAGCTCATAAAGAAGTTAATAGTCCTTCTCGTTGGCAAGAATAAGAAGAATAACGCAGTAAGTGACTTCTACATAAGTTTCCTGTAGGAATCAAGCTGTTTCAGGAAGCAGTGGCTTCCTTCGGGGGCCAGCTGCCATGGATCCTACTAATGCGAGCTTAGCAGCTCCAAGTAATCCCAAACCATCGTTTGCTAATTTGGCAAGACGCAACAGAAACCATTCCGTCTCAGTTCCTACCAAAAACCAGGGAATTCTTTTTCCTGCTTTAAACGGGGTTCCCATTTCTAAATATATTTTTGCAACTGGGGAACTAGTTGGTCCACAAAACGTCATATTTGCTAGCAGAATTTCAAATAACCGTATCTCCATCTTCCTTTCTAGTACCAAGTGCGTGGATGATTTCATTTCGGTCCACAAAGGAATTACTATTGATGAAACATTTGTACCAGTACGTCCCTTAATAATACCATCGAAGCGGCTAGTGATTTCCAGCGCACCACCGTACATTCCTCATGAAATTATTGAAGAAAACTTAAAGGATCTGAACATAACCACTCTTTCAAGTGTTAGCTTTCTTAGAGTGGGATTACATAATAAGAACTACTCACATGTTTTAAGTTCTAGAAGACAAGTTTTCATAAAAAATGAAAACATTGACATTCCCCCATCCTTCTTACTCCAATATGAAGGCTCTAATTATAGACTTTTTTTAGGTGGGGATGACATAAAATGCACAAGATGTGGTGAATTCGGCCACATGAGTTCTAAATGTGACAATACGCATATAGGCGGTAACCAAATTGAACCCAATTCCTCTACCCTTAAAGTATATAAAACCTCACCCATCCAACTAGCTCAAGTAGGTGAAGCTAAAGCCTCCAATACCAACAATCTAGCTCGAATACTTCCAGATAGCAATACAATCGCTCAGGAGACCATCAGGGTACAAGATTCAGAGACTCGCAATATGGCCAAGAATATTTGCATGTTATCAAAGAAGCAACAATCGTTGAAAACTGCAATGGAAAATCCAGGAATAATATGTATGTTTGAAAATGAACAAAATAATAGTTTCAATTCATCAAACAAAGAAACAGGGACCCCAGACAACAACCTTCAACAACTTGAGGAAACACCGCCTAAATTGAAAACTCCAACCTCAAATCCCGTAATTTCGAATACTTCCGGGACTCCTGAACCAATCACACCATCACGTGCTTTCAGTATCGAAGAAGCAAGGTCTTCTATCGAACAGAACATTAATAAATATCCTATACCCTTTGCACAACTTGAATCTCTTCTCAAGATATCGTTTGTTGAAAAAAATATTTCCCATGTCATCTCTGAATTCAGTTCAGATACTGATGGTATCATTCGAATGTTAGCGGATACTCGGAAACTTGTTAAGAATAACAGGTCGGCAAAAGTCCGCATAACTAAATTTCTTAAAACATTAAATGCACTGAATGATTCTTCTTCCAATGGCCACAACACTCCTAAACAATAACCCAACTATTCAAGTATTTTAATCAAATATCATATGTCAACCTTCTCTATCATAGCTAATTTAACTGAATTTTAGGCTAGTAATTTTCTTTTTGCTTTAAAATATGATAAATAACCAAAATATCCATATATTGCAATGGAATTGCAACGGGTTCTATAGAAATTACGAGTATCTAAAGCTCATTCTAAATGAAAAACTATATTGAGCCTTCAAGAAACACACCTCCAACCATCTGTTAAGACAAACCTAAAGGAATTTCAGATATTTCGAAAAGATAGACCAAACGTTCTGTCATCATGGGGAGGAGTTGCTATTATAGTCGACAACACAATCCTTGCTGAAGAAATCCAAATCATCTCACCCTTAGAAGCGATAGCAGTCAAAGTACACACCCCTGATCCCATCACTATATGTAATATCTACATTCCTCCAAACCAGGACTTTACTTCCGATGACCTACACGATATAGTGAAGCAACTTCCAAAACCAGTAGTCCTCGTCGGCGACTTTAATGGACACAGCCCATTATGGGGCTCGGAACTGATAGACTATCGACATCGAGGAAAAAAAATAGAAAAATTCCTTCAGAATGAGGCGTTCTTAGTACTTTTAAATGATGGATCACCAACACACCTGGATAACAAGAAGGGTGCGTTCTCAGCAATAGACCTATCTTTCATCGATCCCCGATTGGCTTTAAAATCCCAATGGACAGTAGAAAAACAGATATTTGGTAGTGACCATTTCCCTATTTCTATTTACATTGAAACGAATAGAGACCTACAAACATACCACTCTCCCAAGTGGAAAACCGATAATGCAGACTGGGATAGCTTTCAGGCATTGGTTGGAACTGGCCTTCAAGAAAACATAGCATTTGTAGCAGAAGCTAGTATACAGGAAAAGGTGGATTTCTTCACTCAATTATTAGTCCTAGCAGGAGAAGCTACAGTTCCGAAAACATATCCTTCGTCCGGAAAATGCAGAGTCCCCTGGTGGAATGATGCCTGCAAAATAGCGATTAAAGAAAAAAAGCGGGCATTAAATAAATACAGGCGAACAAAGACTCAAGAAGACTTTGTTAACTTTAAAAAATTCAGGGCCATAGCAAATAGAACTTTAAAACAAAGCAAAAAGAGCTCATGGAGAGAATATGTTGGGTCTATCTCCAATAACTCAATAAAACAGATGTGGAATAAGGTTAAAAGGATACAAGGTATCAGGAAAAAAGATGCCATAGCAGGAATTATTATAGAAGGAGAATATGTCACAGATAAAACAATCATTGCCAACAGCATCGGGGAACATCTTTCAAGAGTATCTCAGAGTGAAAATTATGATCCAAATTTTTTAATACATAAAAAACAGGAGGAAGAGCGGGAAATCTTTTTCGATCCTGAGAACTCTGAAGAAATAAATTGTCCAATAACAATGCAGGAAATGGAAAATGTACTAACTACCTGTAATGTGAATTCTGCACCGGGACCTGACCATGTTCCGTACATATTTCTAAAAAAAATACCTCTTGTTGCCAAAAAGTTTCTCTTATTAATTTATGATCAAATATGGCAAAACAATATCTATCCCATATCTATCCCATAAATAAAAAGGAGGGTTCGGTAGAACTTAATAATTTGAGACCGATTTCTCTTATCTCATGTCTATCTAAAACTCTAGAAAAGATTATAAACAAGAGACTCGTTTTCTTTCTTAACAAAAGGAACCTAATCAGCCCGTATCAATGCGGTTTTAGAAGATTCCACTCAACACTCGACCAAATGGTACTACTCGAACACCATATCCATTCAGCCTTTTCGAACAAAAAACACCTTATAGCGATTTTCTTCGATATCGAAAAGGCTTATGACAGAATGTGGAAACACAAAGCAATCATACAACTACTTAAATGGAATCTAAGCGGCAGAATGATGCAGTTCTTAACAAACTTTCTAGAGAATCGAAAATTTCAGGTGAGAGTCTCTGGGCATTACTCTCAAATTTACACACTGGAAAATGGCACTCCTCAGGGCTCTAATTTAAGTGTAACATTGTTCCAAATTGCCATAAATGACAATATTACTACCCTCAGACCTGGTGTACAATGTTCTCTGTACGCCGACGATTTTGCAATCTACACGAGCAGCGAATCCTTAGACTTTATTCAAATCAAATTGCAGACCACTATACAAAACTTGGAGGAATGGTGCAATATCTCTGGATTCAAATTTTCAAAAGAGAAGACGAAATGTATGCATTTTTGCAGACTCAAAAAATGCAAAAGTAATCCTACATTCACCATGTTTGGCTGTATCTTACCCTATGTAGAAACTTTTAAATTCTTAGGTATTCAGATGGATGTTAAGCTGAGGTGGATTGACCACAAAAACAATTAAAAGGAAGTGTATAACCAGGATCAACTTGCTGAAAGTTCTAGCCAACACACAGTGGGGATGTGACCGGAAAACCTTGATGAATATCTACAGGACGCTCATCAGATCCTTGTTGGACTACGCCTCTCCTGTTTACAGCTCCGCTAGTCCGTCGGCTTTAAAAATGTTAGATAGCATCCACAATGCTGGGATCAGGCTAGCTTTAGGTGCCTTCCGAACATCTCCTACGGAGAGTATGTGCATTGAAAGTGGGGAGCCGCCTCTATCCTTAAGACGAACAGCAAGCTGTCTGACATATTTTACTTCAATTCAAGGCTTACCAAACCACATAGTGCATCAAACCCTTATTACTGGCGAAACGAGGGAAATACCAAACAACATTGTGATGTCGAACTCTTTCAAGCATAGAGTGGTGAAGTACCTTGAACATTACAATATTAACATGCCTCAAGTTAGCAAGACTGAATTGGTAACAACGCCGCCTTGGTGGATTCCTAATTATACGACCAATACCTCCATTTCCCAATACCCAAAGGATACAACATCAAGACACATATATTGCTCCTTGTACCAGGAAGAAATTAGTAAATACCCAGACTATTTGATGTTGTTCACGGATGCATCTAAGGGAGATCGAGTAGGATGTGCAGTGATATCAGAGTCACGTATTTTTAAGAGCAATCTGCATGAATCTAATTCAGTATTCTCCGGGGAGCTTTATGCCATTCTACAAGCGGTAAAGTGTGCTCAAGATCATTGCCATAACAAAGTACTCGTAATAACCGACTCTCTGAGTGCTGTACAGGCCTTAACTACAGAGGACTCTTCCAATGGATTGATTCAGAGAATCCGGAAACTATGTTATGAAACAAGTCATAAAGCATATACGTTTCTCTGGGTCCCGTCGCACTGTGGTATCGAGTACAATGAATTAGCAGACCTAGAAGCAAACCGTGCTCGGTGTGACAATGTTGCGGATGTGCAACACGTCGATGCGGCGACTGTGCACGATGTAAAAAGGTACATTAAAAATAAGATGTTGGAAAAATGGTCAGCACTTTGGCCACAAACATGCAGGAGCGAATTGCTGAGAGAAAAACGTGACACAAGACCATGGGATACAGCTTCACGTCACTCTCGGAGGGAAGAAGTCGTTCTGGCACGTTTGCGAATAGGGCACTGTGCAATAACCCACACTTACCTCCTCAAATCTCTACATCCACCCACTTGTGAAATATGCGAAATGCCTCTGACTATAGAACACATAATCATCAAATGCAAAAAGTCTTCTACATATCGTTCACGCTATAACATCCCAAGAAGTCTACAGGAAGCACTACGAGATGACGAAACTACTGTCAAAAATTTGATTAACTTCCTGAAGGAGATCAATATATACCAACAGATATAACAGCTACATGTACTGCCAATGACCCTCAAGGGTAGAGGCAGAATAATTTAAATAAATAAATAAATAAATAAATTTATTTTAAATGTTTATAATTTTGTCAAGATTAAATTTAAGGAATATCTATTATTTATGTTTATTTATATATTGTACAAGGAGTTCAATATTTCAGTTAATCTATGTTGCCCAATAAATCATATACAAGTCATTGCAACCGGTGTTTTAATTTCTTTCAGCCCCTGTTCTCTGGAACCATTTAGGGGATGTAGTAGGGATAGGAACGGCTCACTTTGAACCACTACCCGCTACAACATTGTGGTCCTCCGGGCCGGATTGCAGTGCCTTGTTTATTTATTGAGCAACAGTGTTTTTTGATATTCCATTAGTTAAATATCAAACATTAAGGATTTTGTATTTTAATTTGTACTTGTCCACAGCATTCTGCTTTATTATTTATTTTTCATTTTGGTATTTTCTCATTGTTGGTCGGTTTTGATAGGCCCCATTTTTCTTTTTCCTTACTTCTTAAATCGTTCCATCTTTCGCTATGCCAAGAATCGAAGACCTGTCCTCAGAGGACATTCGAGAGGTGAATACTCTCATCTCCAGACTCAAAGGGATCCCAGGTCAGATCAAAGCCATCCGCGATCAAGGAATGAAGATCAAGACTGATCCTAGCCAGTTGTTTCTGTTCAAAGGGATGTATAAGGAGCTTAGACCGTATTTCCAACAGTTTAATGAAACATGGGATCAACTTCAAGGCTTTTATATTTCGCGAGGAATGCCTGAACAATTCCCTGGGGAAGAGAAGAAAAACTGGCCCAAGGTTGTGCGGGAATATTACTATGAAGCATGTGCAATTTATGAAGAGTACATGAATCCCACTCCTACATTGCCTATTAATCCTAGTGCATCCACTACTTTGCCCGCAACAGCTGCCAATAACTCTGCATTGAATGAGAGTAAATCCGTTCGTGCAAGACTCCCACAAATAGAACTCCCACAATTTGATGGTAATTCTAAAGAATGACCTGTTTTCAGAGATTGGTATAAGGCATTAATACACGACGAAACCACAATCTCCGACATGGAAAAATTCCTGTTCCTGGTTTCGTGTCTTAAGGGACCTGCTCGTTCTCTTGTGGCTACTGTCAGTCTTATAGAGTCAAATTATCAACAGGCTTGGAAGGTGCTCCTGGAACATTACGACGACAAACGCAAACTTGCATACACCTATCTAAGGAAGGTCTTCGAGTTTAAGCCACTCACTGGACGACCTAACGCCACAACTTTGAAGAATCTTATCACCAACGTTATCGAGGGACTTATGGCTGGGGACTTATCATCAATTATGGCTGGTATAAAATCAGCCAAATCCACCCTCTATAAGGTCATAGGAGAAACTCCTCTTACATTTGAAGAACTATCTACCTTATTTTGCAGCATAGAAGGAGTGCTCAACTCTCGCCCTTTGACCCCTGTAGGCACGAATCATGAGGGTATTGAATATTTAACCCCTGGACATTTTCTCATTGGCCGACCTATTTCAGCGGTCTCGGAAAATGATCTAATTGATGATAAGATAAGTCCTCTTAAACGTTGGAAATTAATCAAACAACGTTCTCAACATTTTTGGATGCGATGGAGGACTGAATACCTGCATCAATTACAGCAACGTAGGAAGTGGACCAAATCAACAGAAAGTGTTAAGGAAGGAGACCTAGTCATCATTAAGGATGCCAACAGCCCTCTAAGATCTTGGCCGATGGCTCGGATCATTGCCACTCATCCTGGCAAGGATGGAGTCACAAGAGTAGTCACCATCAAAACCCCCAATGGTGTTTACAAGCGGCCTATCACCAAGTTAGTCCCCCTGACACCTGTTAATAACCCATCAGAATTTTAAATTTTTCACAAAAAATTTGGTGGGCGGAATGTTGAGGCAACATGAATTTATAATTTAATTTCTTATATAATTATTTTGCCTCCGTATTTCGACTAAGTTCCGCTCGGGTTGGTTCGGCTACCCTCGGCACCGTATCAGTAGTTAGCCGACAGGACAATATGGCCAGGCCACATGTTTAAATTGCTCCTGCAATTTTACCTATTTTCGCCACATAAAAAATTAAATTGGCGCATCTTGGAGCTCAATGTTCATCACCAAGTCATCGTAGCCTCGACTGTCATATGATTTGTCTCAAGTTGATTGTGATTTCTGCACCAAATTGTGATTCTGGATCTCGGAGGATTTTCGTTGATGCTCTGAAGTGGTGAGTCGTTGGTTGCTGCTATCACATTTTGCATATCTGTTATGTTTCTAGGAATTGAAACATAGCAATGCCCCATGTGGGACGATTCCAATAGACCAGGTATGCCAAACATACAGTATCTGGATAACTGACTCCGTGGAGTAGTTGCTATAGTTACAGCGCAACACTCTACCAAAACGTCACCGGATCGAATCCGGGTTAGGAAACTTATTTTTTTTAATGTTTTTTTTTTATTTCCTTTGATGTAAATAATTTTATTATTATGAGTACATAATTCTCTTTTTTATATATAATTAAATTAAAATTAATTTAATGTGTAACAATTATTACAGACCATAGTCTGCATCTTTTAAGTAATTAATTATTTTTTAACTAAGAATTTCTTCTAAATGTTTAATTATTTTCTTTATATATATTAAATTTAAACAAACAAGATAAAAGTGTTCTAAATGTTTAATTAATTTTCTTTATAATTATTAAATTTAAAGATAAGATAAATTTCATTTAATTGATAAATTCTTTTTCCTTATATATGTATTAAATTTAAACAAAAGATAAATTTATTTTAAATGTTTATAATTTTGTCAAGATTAAATTTAAGGAATATCTATTGTTTATGTTTATTTATATATTGTACAAGGAGTTCAATATTTCAGTTAATCTATGTTGCCCAATAAATCATATACAAGTCATTGCAACCGGTGTTTTAATTTCTTTCAGCCCCTGTTCTCTGGAACCATTTAGGGGATGTAGTAGGGATAGGAACGGCTCACTTTGAACCACTACCCGCTACAACAATGGAAAAATGGAAGTCGATGAAGTAGAATTAGTTACTAATAAGAATAATAATAAATATGAAAAGAATAAAGAAATTACAAATCAAATACCTTATCTATTAAGAACAGATCATTTAAATAGAGAAGAGGAATATAAGTTAATAGAATTAGTACAACAATACCCCGAAATCATTAAGCGCGAAGAAGATGAACTCACCGCTACAGGTTTATTAAAACATAAGATTTTAACAAAAGATGAAAGTCCCGTTTACTCTCGAAACTATCGGTATCCCCAAATTTATATAAGTTAAAATAGAAATAGAGAAATTATTAAAAAATAAAATCATACAAGCCTCTAATTCACCCTATAACTCACCCATTTGGGTTGTCCCAAAAAAACCGGACGCTTCGGGAAAGAAAAAAATTATAATGGTTATCGATTACCGCAAATTAAATGAAAAGACTATTGATGATAAATTTCCACTCCCAAACATTGAAGATTTATTTCGTAAAATAGGACGAGCTACATATTTTAGTGCGCTCGATCTCGCTTCTGGTTTCCACCAAATCGAAATGGATCCTACATCCATTCCAAAAACCGCATTTAGTACGGAAGACGGACATTACGAATTTCTTAGAATGCCATTTGGTTTAAAAAATGCACCGCCGACGTTTCAAAGAGCGATGAATACCATTTTTGCAAAAATTCCGAATACATTAATTTATATGGACGACATAATTATATTCTCAGATAACTTACAAGAACACTTAAAACACTTAAAAACCGTGTTCGACTTATTAAAACAATAGAATTTAAAAATGCAATTACACAAAACAGAATTTTTAAAAAAAGAACTACTATTCCTAGGGCACATAATATCTGAAAAAGGAATCCAGCCAAATCCTGAAAAATTGAAAGCAATTCAAAATTTCCCTATTCCGAAATCGCAAAAACAAATAAAACAACTCTTAGGACTCACGGGATATTATCGGAAAATGATTAGGAACTACGCAAAATTAGCAAAACCTTTAACGACAATGTTGAAAAAGGACACCGAAATCGATCCCAATGACCCAGAATACTTAAAAGCAATTAATGATCTTAAAACTATTCTAATTAATAATCCGATCTTGCAATTCCCAGATTTCGATAAAACGTTTACAATAACTACAGACGCATCGAACTACGCCATTGGAGCAGTCTTATCTCAAAATTTCGATGGAAAAGATCTTCCAATATCATTTGCATCACGCACCCTTAACAAACATGAAGAACGTTTAAGTACTATCGAAAAAGAATTACTCGCCATAGTTAGGGCATGCAAATACTTTAGACCCTACGTTTACGGACGCAAATTCTTAATACAAACAGATCATAAACCGTTACAGTACCTACATAACATGAAAGAACCAAATGCAAAAATCCTACGATGGAAATACCAACTAGCCGACTATAATTTTGATATTAAATATGTCACGGGAAAAACTAATTACTTTGCAGACGCACTCTCTCGAAATCCCCCCAATGAACTAAATGCTATTGAAGAAACAGAAATAAATCCTTCAGACGCGATAGATAACTTTCTAGCCTCCCGCGATAATCCACCTCTTGACGCTATGGACGAAGACGATCTGGAAGAATTAGAACGTCAACTGGATATAGATATTGAAAATAACCCCGACAATGACAAGGAAGATACTGACAGCCTTGTAACAATTCATTCGCAATTATCGTCACACAGTCAAATCGGAATTATTGATGACCCCAACAAATGTGTAAATATTGAACGTAATCAAATTATCATTCATCAAGGTAACCCGGAAAAGAATAACTGTTAAACTTTACAATGGCTCAAAGGCAAGACTTATATGGCACACTGCTTGGCCTTATGCAAGCCACCTTCAGACGACGTGTATCGAATATATGAAAAAGGAATCCAGCCAAATCCGATATTACGAATAACATACTTGACCAAATCTTCCTACAGTTTCAAAATATAATCGAAAGTAATTATCCCACAGTACAAATTAAGAGATATAGTAAAATGAATCAAGATGTAGAAAATAAAGAAGAACAGATAGACATTATAACCAACCAACACATAGGAAAAACCTGTCACCGCGGAATTAACGACGTGTATACCGCGTTATAACCAACCAACACATAGGAAAAACCTGTCACCGCGGAATTAACGACGTGTATACCGCGTTATAACCAACCAACACATAGGAAAAACCTGTCACCGCGGAATTAACGACGTGTATACCGCGTTATAACCAACCAACACATAGGAAAAACCTGTCACCGCGGAATTGACGACGTGTATACCGCGTTATAACCAACCAACACATAGGAAAAACCTGTCACCGCGGAATTAACGACGTGTATACCGCGTTATAACCAACCAACACATAGGAAAAACCTGTCACCGCGGAATTAACGACGTGTATACCGCGTTATAACCAACCAACACATAGGAAAAACCTGTCACCGCGGAATTGACGACGTGTATACCGCGTTATAACCAACCAACACATAGGAAAAACCTGTCACCGCGGAATTGACGACGTGTATACCGCGTTATAACCAATCAACACATAGGAAAAACCTGTCACCGCGGAATTAACGACGTGTATACCGCGTTATAACCAACCAACACATAGGAAAAACCTGTCGCCGCGGAATTAACGACGTGTATAACGCGTTATAACCAACCAACACATAGGAAAAACCTGTCGCCGCGGAATTAACGACGTGTATACCGCGTTATAACCAACCAACACATAGGAAAAACCTGTCACCTTGGAATTGACGACGTGTATACCGCGTTATAACCAATCAACACATAGGAAAAACCTGTCACCGCGGAATTAACGACGTGTATACCGCGTTATAACCAACCAACACATAGGAAAAACCTGTCGCCGCGGAATTAACGACGTGTATAACGCGTTATAACCAACCAACACATAGGAAAAACCTGTCGCCGCGGAATTAACGACGTGTATACCGCGTTATAACCAACCAACACATAGGAAAAACCTGTCACCTTGGAATTAACGACGTGTATACCGCGTTATAACCAACCAACACATAGGAAAAACCTGTCACCTTGGAATTAACGACGTGTATACCGCGTTATAACCAACCAACACATAGGAAAAACCTGTCACCTTGGAATTAACGACGTGTATACCGCGTTATAACCAACCAACACATAGGAAAAACCTGTCACCTTGGAATTAACGACGTGTATACCGCGTTATAACCAACCAACACATAGGAAAAACCTGTCACCTTGGAATTAACGACGTGTATACCGCGTTATAACCAACCAACACATAGGAAAAACCTGTCACCTTGGAATTAACGACGTGTATACCGCGTTATAACCAACCAACACATAGGAAAAACCTGTCACCTTGGAATTAACGACGTGTATACCGCGTTATAACCAACCAACACATAGGAAAAACCTGTCACCTTGGAATTAACGACGTGTATACCGCGTTATAACCAACCAACACATAGGAAAAACCTGTCACCGCGGAATTAACGACGTGTATACCGCGTTATAACCAACCAACACATAGGAAAAACCTGTCACCGCGGAATTAACGACGTGTATACCGCGTTATAACCAACCAACACATAGGAAAAACCTGTCTCCGCGGAATTAACGACGTGTATACCGCGTTATAACCAACCAACACATAGGAAAAACCTGTCTCCGCGGAATTAACGATGTGTATACTGCCTTAAAGAAAAAATATTATTGGCCTGCTATGTTAACAGACATAACAAAAATAATAAATAATTGCGATACATGTAAGAAAGTAAATTACGACCGCAATCCCCCAAAACCGGAATATAAAGTAACGCCAACTCCAGACAACCCGTTTGAACGATTACAAATCGACACCCTGTATTACGATAATCAAGTAATATTAACAATGATTGACTGCTTTTCAAAAAGACTCTACGCGGAAACCATCATGCATACTAATTCATCCGAAGTTATTAAGAAATTATTTAGCCCAATATCCTGCCCCAACGGAAATCCAAGCAGACAACGGACCAGAATTTGCAAATAAAACTTTAGAGAACTTCTTAAAATGTAACAATATAAATTTATACCATACAACCCCTCGTCATCACAATTCAAACGGCCTAATCAACAGAGCCCACTCAACTTTAATTGAAATTTTAAATTTAATAAAACTAGAAAAGAGACATCTTCCCCTTTCGGAAATTTTAAAACTAGCGTTTATAGCCTATAATAATACTCCAACCCAATTAAAGCTAACTACTAACGAAATTACATTCGGTATAATTAAACGTAATGATATAACAACAAATACACTCCTAGAACAGAAAACCCAAGAATATCATAATGAGTTACAATTAATTCAAAGAACAATAAAAGCACAAATTGAAAAAGAAAAAGAACAGAGGACAGAACTTTTAAACGAAAATAGAGAAGCCACGGGAATTCCACACGGTAACATTTATATCAAACATATCCACGAAATAAGGCGAAACCTAAATACATGAAAACATCATACGGCCCACAAACTAAAACCATTAAACCTAAATACATGAAAACATCATACGACCCACAAACTAAAACCATTAAACCTAAATACATGAAAACATCATACGACCCACAAACTAAAACCATTAAACCTAAATACATGAAAACATCATACGACCCACAAACTAAAACCATTAAACCTAAATACATGAAAACATCATACGACCCACAAACTAAAACCATTAAACCTAAATACATGAAAACATCATACGACCCACAAACTAAAACCATTAAACCTAAATACATGAAAACATCATACGGCCCACAAACTAAAACCATTAAACCTAAATACATGAAAACATCATACGGCCCACAAACTAAAACCATTAAACCTAAATACATGAAAACATCATACGACCCACAAACTAAAACCATTAAACCTAAATACATGAAAACATCATACGACCCACAAACTAAAACCATTAAACCTAAATACATGAAAACATCATACGGCCCACAAACTAAAACCATTAAACCTAAATACATGAAAACATCATACGACCCACAAACTAAAACCATTAAACCTAAATACATGAAAACATCATACGACCCACAAACTAAAACCATTAAAACATATACACGAAATAAGGCGAAACCTAAATACATGAAAACATCATACGACCCACAAACTAAAACCATTAAACCTAAATACATGAAAACATCATACGGCCCACAAACTAAAACCATTAAACCTAAATACATGAAAACATCATACGGCCCACAAACTAAAACCATTAAACCTAAATACATGAAAACATCATACGACCCACAAACTAAAACCGTTAAACCTAAATACATGAAAACATCATACGGCCCACAAACTAAAACCATTAAACCTAAATACATGAAAACATCATACGACCCACAAACTAAAACCATTAAACCTAAATACATGAAAACATCATACGGCCCACAAACTAAAACCATTAAACCTAAATACATGAAAACATCATACGGCCCACAAACTAAAACCATTAAACCTAAATACATGAAAACATCATACGACCCACAAACTAAAACCATTAAACCTAAATACATGAAAACATCATACGACCCACAAACTAAAACCATTAAACCTAAATACATGAAAACATCATACGGCCCACAAACTAAAACCATTAAACCTAAATACATGAAAACATCATACGACCCACAAACTAAAACCATTAAACCTAAATACATGAAAACATCATACGACCCACAAACTAAAACCATTAAACCTAAATACATGAAAACAGCATACGACCCACAAACTAAAACCATTAAAACAAGACCCCGAAAATTCGAAGACCATACTAATAAAACCCCTATTGTTTCCAGGGAACAAAGTGACGAAATGACTACTGCTGTTTCTCAGCCTGGAACTAGCACTGGCTTACAGACTAACTGATCTAAGCAAAGGACCAGGTATCATACCTCTAAAAATACAAAACTCACATATCATAACGGACTATTACACATATGTACATTCCATAAACCTTACTAACATTCAAGAGGAACTCAATCACTTCCTATCTATATTCACTATTCCCCTTTCTCCTTCTAAAACAAAAACAACGTATATTGATACAATTAAAACACATTTGACTACTGCTCAAGTAGATATCTTGAAAACACACGTTCTATACGCGCAAAATAAATTAGATCATATTTTTATGAACAACAAAAATAAGAGAATAAAACGCGGACTCATAAATGGTCTAGGAACCGCAATATCTTGGCTTACAGGAAATATGGACGCGAACGACAAAGAAAGATACGATAAGCTTATACATAAATTAGAATTAAACACTTATCATGTTGAACATAATGTTGAAAACCAAATTTCAGTAAATAAAAAACTAATAAAAGAATTCAATACAGATATCGAGATAATGAGACAAAATAATTTAATAATTCAAAAACTACTTACACATGACATTAATGACATAGAAACTAATAAATACTTTACTATATTATACGCCACAATGGCCCTTCTTATAAATAAAATTAATGATATCGATGAATCAATTGAATTTTGTAAATTAAACATTATTCACAGTAGCATTATTTCATATAAAGAATTAGAAAACCTAGCAAAATATCAACATATAAATCTTATAGCTAATGATCCTGAAATACTTTGGCAAACGGGAAAAGTACAATGCTCCCTTACTTCTTCTCACCTTTATTACTTCCTACAATTACCAATACAATCTCCTTTAATTGAAACATACTTCCTATTATCGTATCCCTACCTAGATATAACAGGTGATACCCATACTATGCATGTTCATCCTCCATTTACATTAAAAGCCGAAAAATTGTATAACGGTGAATGTAATCTTATTAGTGATAGATATTATTGTACAAACGTCACAGAACTTAAGGATAATTGTATAACTAACTTAGTTATAATATTGTATATCATATAAAATAAATACACCAAAACCATTTGTTAAATATATCCATATTATTAACCAATATCTAACATATAATGTAAGCACTATTAGAATTTTAAGAAATAATGTAAATTTAACCGTATTGTTAAAACCAACTGCTCTTGTACACTTGGAACAAAGCGAATCTATAAACAATGTTAAGCCTTACATCTATCTAGAGACTGAGCCAGTCCACATTGAAGATCTAGTAAACGATGCCGTACATCTGAACATCTCCTTCGAAGAACTTCACAACCTGAATATAGAGATGAAACCGCTGGAAGACTTCGAAGACGACCCAGTTAATCACACTTCGATCCTATATACCATGATCACAATTATATGTATTAAAAATAAGCATGTTCTCAGGTATATACAAAAACATAGACAAAAACGCCAGGACACACCTGTGGACGAAGAAACACCTGAAGCAGAGGAAATGCAGCCTCAACTTTACCCCACAGCACCTCTGCGCTTCTTTTCGTGAGGACACGAAAAACTTAGGGAAGGAGGAGTTACATCCGCTTCCTACTGCCATATCAGCACTTTCTAGAACTGAAGGACTTTGGGTATATATACAGGACTCCCTACTCCAGCAAGTCAGTCGATTGGTCGCTAGCAGGCTCTACGGACACCCCCGTTCTCGTGTACACATGTATTAGTGTATAATTGCTTGTAATCTTGTAAAAACCCTTTTGTATTGTTTCGTTCAAATAAACCCTTTTTAAAAAGCCAAATCCGGCATATTATTACGTAACTCGCGTAGACCATGCTCGACGCCAGCAGCCAGCCTGTCTGAACCGACCTGCCGAGAAGACCCGAGGGCGCCCAAACCCAGCCGAAAGACACTTAAAGAAAACTTACAACTAACTTACGTGCTAGTATACATAAATATTTACAAGCGAAAACGACCATGTTGGCCTCAACAAAAACGCTATTACGCCTAAAAAAAATATTTTTTTCCTAACTATGTCATATTATTATTATTTTTAAGGTTTTTACGGCACATTTTTACCGATTGCAGGGGGTCCAGTCCTTTCAGCCCCCCCCCCTTATAAACGCCCATGCACGTTTTTGTTTTATTTTATTGATGTATAGATCTTAACTTTAATGAGAAGCTGGATTGTGTAATTTCCGCTTCTGTGTAAGTTACAACTGTCGGCTTCCCTGACGCCTTAATATCACTTTTATTCCAGATGTACGTAAGAATGTTGACAATTTTCACGAAATATATAAAAAAAAGAAGTTTATTTCTATTCTAAGATTTTCAAATTACATTAGGGATAAGAACATTTGATTAGGGATTGAAGATATGTCAATCGGAGAAATAAGAGCTTAAATCTTTAAAGTAATTGATTTCGTTTATTCGAACTGTTCTTTTTGTTTTGTTCCTTGTTATTTTTTAATTGCTTATAGTCGGATACTGTATCTGACAATAAAACAGATTAAGTAAAATAAGAAGATCAATTTATTGTTAAAAATGTAGCGTTAAAAGAGAGAGATCCCAAGGCTTTCCAAATGCCTCTGAGCGAAGGCCTTTCTGGCTGACTTATGGGTTAGCCGACCAATACAGGTAAGATCGTAAATCAAGACCTTTCAAGACTGGTAGAAGCAAAATAATAACTGATTCTATTTTAATCTTTCCAAATTAGACTAGGGATAAGAACGGAACCGCTTTAAGATGATGCAGTTCCTGCGAGTCGGACTTTTTCATATTTTTCATTTCCCAAGTTTTTGTTAAGTTAAAGTACATAAGCTTCTATATTATTCATTTTTATATTGAATTATTAATTAATTAATGTTTATTTGGACTCAGGCTGATGGACACTATCCTAGCCTTTGTAAATTGTTCTGTTATTATTTTCTAAAACATTTGTGTATAGCTATATAATAAATTTACATTCATTCATCCACCTGTAATTTGTTCAAAAACTCCAGTGTATGTTGTTCATAGCAATAGGTATCATAACGTTTATTTTTGATAATTTTTAATTTAGTAGTGAAAAATTGATTTATAAATAAATCAAATTGAAAAATATTTTCGTAAAGTTAAGTGTAAACAAGATAAATTACAAACAAAATATAATATTTATAGGCTGGAATGTAGGGGTTGTGATGCAACATATATTGGAGAATCCAAGCAAATATTTAAAATAAGATTAGTACAACACATGAAGAGTATAGACGACCAAAGCCAAATGCAAACTGCTTTGGAGAGGTCAAAATATTGGATAAAGAAATAAATGGATCAAAAAGAAAACTGAAAGAAAATTTTGCAAGATTCTAGAACTATAAATACAAAAAGTCCGTCTCGCAGGAACTGCATCATCTTAGCGCGGTTCCGTTCATATCCCTAGTCTAATTTGGAAAGATTAAAATAGAAGCAGTTATTATTTTCGTTCCACCAGTCTTTTTTTTTTAAATTAATTATTATAATGGCGTGTCAACCCTTAAGGTAACTAACGCCATTCCTGTGTGTAGTAAAGTCTTGAAAGGTCATGATTTACAATCTTACCTGGAAGGGTCTGCTAACACTAGAAACGGACCCGCTAGTGACAAGGTCTTGGAATCCTGGAAATCTATATCTCTAACATTAAATTGTTTTTCTTATTTTTCTTAACCTGTTTTATTTTCAAATACATTATACAACTATAAGCAATTAAAAAATAACAAGGAATAAAAAACAGACAAATAGAACAGTTCGAATAAGCGAAATCAATTACTTTAAAGTTTTAAGCTCTTATTTCTCCGATTGACATCGCCTGATTAAAACTTTCTTCAGAACCTTTTTTGTAGAGCATTTAGTAAGCTTTCGAAGGGTAATCTTCCGCTTCACAAGATTGTCAATCGTTTTCGAGATATTCAGGAAAGCATACGAAGTTCCAAAAACTTTCCATGTCTGTTAATAAAATATTTTATTCTAACCCTTCCTTAACTTCAAACGTAACCAAAATTTCAACATATTAGTTTTGATGAAAGTAGAACATGCAGCAAAAAGGTTTCAACTGAATCCCATGATTCTAAGTACCCAAACCAAAAACGGTATTCAAAAACTATTTTTCCAATTTTCTCGAAAACGGTTAAAGCTATCGCCTTGAAAATGGTTTTATTCGTTTTCCTCGCCCAAGAAGCATATAAAACGAGTACTTTCAAGCTTATGAACTAAAAAACGTAAGCGTTACGATTTTTTTGCGCGAATTTCGCCCCAAACGCCATCTTCCAGTAGGCGGATTTTGCTGGTTAACGAACTTGACATTTCAAATTAGACGAAAGATTTTTGTACCAAATTTCATCAAAATCAGACCATTCGTCTGGGAGTTACAGAGCGAACAGACAATATATATATATATATATATATATATATATATATATATATATATATATATATAAACAAATTTGAACCACCGTTATTTTCGGTCTCTAGGGGTTCTGAAACGCGAAAATTTCTACTCGGCACTTCCGGATTGTTTCATTGTATCAACCTTATAAGCGGGGTTCCTCCCTATGGGGGAGGGAGGAACCGCGCTAAAAGACATTAAACATCTTAGTGCAATATTTCAGAGTATAATGAAAAATTACTGGGATGATAGATTGCAAAATTAATAAGTAAGGATAGATATTGGAGATAGGGGAAATCAATAATGCTTCCTTATCGCTATTGCACTATGCTTGCACTGGACTGATCAACTAAGGCGATAGCTTTAACCGTTTTCGAGAAAATTAGAAAACTAGTGGTTGAATAACGTTTTTGGTTTGGGTACTTAGAATCATGGGATTCAGTTGAAACATTTTCTGCATGTTTGAATTTCATAAAAACTAATATGTTGAAATTTTGGTTACGTTTGGAGTTAAGGAAGGGTTAGAATAAAATATTTCATTAACAGACATGGAAAGTTTTTGGAACTTCGTATGCTTTCCTGAATATCTCGAAAACGATTGAGAATTTTGGGAAGCGAAAGGTTACCATTCGAAAGCTTACTAAATGCTCTACAAAAAAGGTTCTGAACAAAGTTTTATCAGGCGATGTGAATTGGAGAAATAAGTGCTTAAAACTTTGAAGTAATTGATTTCGTTTATTTTTGTTTTGGTTACTTAGAATCATTGGATTCAGTTAAAATATTTTCTGCATGTTAAAAATGCGCATAAACAAACATGTTTAAATTTTGGTTACGTTTGGAGTTAAGGAAGGATTAGAATAAAATATTTTATGTAATGAAAAGTTTAGGGAGCTTCGCATATTTCCTTAATATCTCGAACACCGTTGGAAATCGTGTTAAGTGGATAGAAACTATTCGAAAGCTTACTAAATTCTCTAATTAATATTTTGAGAAGATTTTCGATTAGTCAATGTCAATCGGAGAAAACGGTGTTTAAAACATTGAATGTGTTAGTTATGTTCTTTAGAATTCAAAATCCGAAAAATTCTATCATAATAATAAACACAATTTACAATTACCTGAACAAACTATCCGAGCTGAAAAAATCTATTAACTTCCTTTGGGTTCCATCACACAGCGGCATTCCAGGAAACGAAGCAGCAGACAAGGCAGCAAAAGAAGCAGCGCTTAGCGTATTCTGTATGTTTATTAGCTGAAAACGCGCGTCGTTGAGTATAAGTTCCATCTGCCTGAAGGCGGTGGAAAAATGTCTGTATATTGTATCCAAGTACGTGTTGCTCATGATGGAAGTCGAAATGTTATGTATTGTGTTGTTCAAGTTATTCGTTATTACTAACAGGTTTTTGATTGTTTCTTTGAGCATTTGTGTGTTGTTTGTTATTTGTTGTTCCATATTTTTTATTATGGATATACGTGGGAGTGATTGTTGTATTCCTGCTCCAAGTTGGTCTCCATTTCTATCAATGTGTTTATGTCATTGGTAAATTCTTCTAAGTCGAAAGAAAATGCTATTGTCCATTGGCTAGTGGTGAGAATACTGTCAGGTAGGCGTTCTATTATAATTCCTTGCTTTGAAGGGTTAGTTTCTTGGGGTTGGATTGAGGTCAAGTACAGTAGGATAAGTATTGATTGTTTTGAGGAAACATGTTTTTGTATTTCCCTTACCTCGTGTTTTTCACTGTGGAAGGATCGCACTCAGCACGTATGAGGGCGTAGTTTGGCTTGCGATCTTCCTGTAGAAATAATTTCCATTAAATATATGATGCTGGATTTTCAATTCTTCAATTTTTTTTTTTTTTTTTTTTTTTTTTTATTTGCGTGCCCTAAAAGTCATTGAGTGTGTACTAATAGGTGGTGAAGGTGTGAGTTTTGCTTTATGTGTTGCTCTGTTTTGGTCCTGTATGGTCTGGGGTTGAGTCTGCGTGTCTGCTTTTAAGAGTGGATGATCTTTTCGTAATCGACCCTTTTTGATCATGTTGAAGTGTGTCACCACTTGTTTGCCTTTTTTGTCAATTATCAGCGTCTGAGGTGAGAGAATCGTCAGTACTTTGTGTGGTCCTGAGAATTTTCTTGCCAGTTTCTTGATTGTGCTTGATACTGGATTTTTTCTCATATATACGTAATCTACAGGTGAGAGAGTAAGTTGTTTTGTGTTTTTGTTGTAGTAGTGCGCTCGTTGTTTGGTCGTTTTTGATTGGATAATTTTAGTGCAATCATGAATGGACTTTAGTTTCAATTTTAGTGCTTTGATATGTATGTCGTAATTCGTCGGCATGTTTGTTGAAATTAATTGTGTTTCCCAGGGAAAAGTCATCTTTTGTCCGAAAACTAGTTCGTAAGGCGAATAGCCAGTTGATTCATTGATTGAAATGTGATGGAGTTGACCGTGTTCTCCGCTGCCACCAAATGTGATGGTGTTGATCGTGGTTTACCGCTGCCACCAAATGTGATGGAGTTTCGGGGGCTGAGAATGAAAGGCTGGCTTGTGAGAAGTAGCGTGTATTGATAGGACAACTGGCCTGGACGGTGGTAGAGAGTGTGAGTGAGGAGAGACTGAGAGACTGACCCTGGGCTAGGATTTAGCCCAGCCTAAATAGGCAGGTAGGATTGGGGAATCGTGGGAATTATAGAGCAATGCAGGTCTCTAGCTGCTGATGGTCAATATTGCTGACTGGTGTCTGGGTTCCTTCCTTTCCCATGCTTTTCCTCACACTACTGACGCGGAGCATCATCAACCCCCCCCCCATAAATAAATAAATAAAATGACCTCTTCGCCAAAATGTGAACAAAAGCAAAACTCAGCCTGCTCCGACTTCCTCCCGCCCTTGACGCTGCTGAATCGCACAGCCACAGAAATGGGATCAAGTTAATACAATATGCTTCTTATTTTGTTGCTTCCCCGTGAACATATAGAAGTACTGTGATAACAATTTCTAGGACACATGTTTCAGTCTAAATTCCTGAGACTGAATTTTCCTTTTGTCGCCATTTTGACGAAAATTTGAAATCTTAATCCGGCAATATCAGGGCGTATATAAAAAATAATTTCGGGAGGGGCTGGGGAAATTTCAGGGGGGTGGGGGCTGAGACCATTTCCGGGGTATGGAATACTAACGCTATTGCACGGAAAATAAAATATTTTTTATGAACTAAGTAGTCTTATTTAATTTATTTTTAAGGATTTTACGAAAGGTTTTTACCATCAAATCAAAATTTCGGGGGGGGGGGGGGGCCTGCAGCCCTCTTAGCCCCCCTTATATATCCCAAAGGTCAATATTGACGACTTTTCCTAAAAAAACTCTCTGCCTGAGCTGTAATTCGTTAAAAGACTGCCCACCACAGTTTTTTGCAATATTGGAAAAACAAATGTTGTTTGCAGCAATTTCACAAGGCCAAATTTAACCTTGAACCAGACCACTTAACGCAGAATTTAAGGTTCTTTATTCTCTGTTTTAGCGCGGTTCTTCCTTCCCTCCAAAGGGAGAAATCCCGCTTATAAGGTTGACCTCATGACGCAATCCGGAAGTGCCGACACGAAAATTTCATGTTTCAGATCACATAGATCAAGAATATAAAGGTGGTTCAAATGTGTATGTGTGTTTATATATTTATTTATTAAATTTTAACGTCCTTTTAATAACTACGAATTTTATATATCTTACATCTTACACCTATCGGTACCAAATTTGAATTCAATCTCCAATCTCCTGTAGATGCTAAGTTATTTCTAATCACATCCCACAATATATTTTGTCCATACGTCATTTAATCATTGTTTATTAAAATACATTAAATTGTGAAACCAAAAGTGTGAATTTTATTTTCAATTTCAGCAGTTATCACTCCTTCCTAAAGGTCATGGGTTCGATTCCCACTAGGATTGGTGGCTTTTCTTTCGAAAAAAGAGAAGGCATCTGCCCTCTCTTGGCTAGAAAAGGGTGGTAACCTGTAGATAACCCGTCCAAAATTCGTAGTTAATAATAATGGACGTTAAAATTTAAATTTTCAATATCTTGTAGAATGTTTTGCACAATGGAACTTGCATGCGGGTGTGCAGGGACTTGTGTTAGTACATATATATATATATATATATATATATATATATATATATATATATATATATACACACCATCATTATTTTCATGATCTATGGGTGCTAAAACATGAATGTTTCTAGTTAGCACTTTCGGATTGTGCCATGAGGTCAACCTTATAAGCCATTATTTTAGTAGTAGTGAAGAATCCCTCCCCCTACATGTTCCATCTGTATACGTGTTTATCCATAAATTAAAAATATATTCTTATAGGTTATTTATTATTTTTAAAGTTTAGCCTATTAATCTAGAAGGCTTTGTCATAAGTATTTACATGATCTTGAAAAAGGAAGGATCTCGTTCTAGGTGGTCATAAAGTCGTCGATGGCTTACCATCATAGTATGTTATTTGGCTCCCTTTGGGGAAGCATCATTTATATATGTCTGGATACTGTTGTGGAAGCAGAGACCTTATAGCTGGTTACTAAGAAGAAAGCATCTGTGTTGGTATTTGCCTATCGTCAAGAAGAAAGAAAATCTGTTGTTCGTTATCTAGCTGCCGAAAAGGAAAAAGTCCGACTCGCAGGAACTGCATCATCTTAGCGCGGTTCCGTTCTTATTCCTAGTGTCATTTGGAAAGAATAAAATAGAAACACTCATTATTTTCGATAAGAATTCGATGACATTCAGATGCCTTTTTCTTTTGATTAAATAAGAAAATCATGACATGCCGCAAATGCTCTTTATTTGGCTTAAAATTAGACATTTTTAACACCAAAGAAAGGTATGATGCGTCTGCGTAAACGACTTAAAAACAACTGACTTTTGTAAACAAATGACTAACAAACAAGATAGCGTTTAGAGATAAGCAAATCCTTCAATAGGCTAAGAGCGCATTCTATTGGAATTAAAACGACATTTTAAACTTGCAATCCTGATATATATATATATATATATATATATATATATATATATATATATATATATATATATAGCTCTGTAGCTCCCAGACGAATGGTCCGATTTTGATGAAATTTGGTACAAAAATCTGTCGTCCAATTTGAAAGGTCAAGTTCGTTAACCAGCAAAATCCTCCCACTGGAAGATGGCGTTTGGGGCGAAATTCGCGCAAAAAAAATCGTAACGCTTACGTTTTTGAGTTCATAAGCTTGTAAGTACTCTTTTTATAGGCTTCTTGGGCTAGGAAAACGAATGGACCCATTTTCAAGGTGATAGCTTTAACCGTTTTTGAGAAAACTGAAAAAATAATTTTTGAATGCCGTTTTTGGTTTGGGTACTTAGAATCATGGGATTCAGTTGAAACATTTATTGCATGTTCTACTTTCATTAAAACTAATATGTTGAAGTTTTGGTTGCGTTTGGAGTTAAGGAAGGGTTAGAATAAAATATTTTATTAACAGACATAAAAAAGTTTTGGTAACTTTGTATACTTTCCTTAATATCTCGAAAAAGGTTGAGAATTTGGGAAATGGAAGAATACCATTAGAAAGCTTACTAAATGCTCTACAAAAAAGGTTCTAATGAAAGTTTTGATTAGGCGATGTCAATCGGAGAAATAAGTGCTTAAAAATTTAACGTAATTGATTTCGCTTATTCGAACTGTTCTTTTTGTCTTTGATTTTGATACTTAAAATTATGGTATTCAGTTGAAACATTTTCTGCATGTTTGAATTTCATCAACACTAATATGTTAAAATTTTGGTTACGTTTGGAGCTAAGGAAGGATTAGAATAAAATATTTTATTAACAGACATGAAATGTTTTGGGAATTTCGTATACATTCCCTAATATCTCGAAGATGGTTAGGAATATTGGTAAACGGAGGGTTACCATGCGAAAGCTTACTAAATGTTCTACAAAAAAGATTCTGAAACAATTTTTGATTAGGCTATGTCAATCGGAGAAATAAGTGCTTAAACTTTGAAGTAATTGATTTCGTTTATTCGAATGGTTCTATTTGTCTGTTGTATTCCTTGTTATTTTTTAATTGCTTATAGTTGGATAATGTATTTGACAATAAAACTGGTTAAGTAAAATAACAAAAACAATTTATTGTTAGAAATATAGATTTCCAGGATTCCAAGACCTTGTCACTAGCGGGTCCGTTTCTAGTGTTAGCAGACCCTTCCAGGTAAGATTGTAAATCATGACCTTTCAAGACTTTACTACACACAGGAATGGCGTTAGTGACCTTATGGGTTGACACGCCATTATAATAATTAATTTAAAAAAAAAGACTGGTGGAACGAAAATAATAACTGCTTCTATTTTAATCTTTCCAAATTAGACTAGGGATATGAACGGAACCGCGCTAAGATGATGCAGTTCCTGCGAGACGGACTTTTTGTATTTATAGTTCTAGAATCTTGCAAATTTTTCTTTCCCTTTTTTTTTTTGATCCATTTATTTCTTTATCCAAAATTTTTACCTCTCCAAAGCAGTTTGCATTTGGCTTTGGTCGTCTATACTCTTCATGTGTTGTACTAATCTTTTTTTAAATATTTGCTTGGATTCTTCAATATATGTTGCATCACAACCCCTACATTCCAGCCTATAAATATTATATTTTGTTTGTAATTTATCTTTTTTACACTTAACTTTACGAAAATATTTTTCAATTGGATTTATTTATAAATCAATTTTTCACTACTAAATTAAAAATGATCAAAAATAAATGTTATGATACCTATTGCTATGAACAACGTACACTGGAGTTTTTGAACAAATTACAGATGGATGAATGAATGTAAATTTATTATATAGCTATACACAAATGTTTAAGAAAATAATAACAGAACAATTTACAAAGGCTAGGATAGTGTCCATCAGCCTGAGTCCAAATAAACATTAATTAATTAATAATTCAATATAAAAATGAATAAAATAGAAGCTTATGTACTTTAACTTAACAAAAACTTGGGAAATGAAAAATATAAAAACTAAACCAACACCAACAACAAAAACACACATATATATATATATATATATATATATATATATATATATATATATATATAGGTGTGTTTTCTGCAACTCAGCTTCTTTCTCCAGCGGTCTTGCTCCTCCTTTCATCGCAACATTTTGCCGGATTCCTCTCCGGCTTCTTCTGGCAGTCACTCATCCTTGTTGGTTGGTAAGGGATTGCTGCTTCCCTTACCAATCCGAAAGAAGCCGAGTTGTAGAAAACACATCTAATTCCCAGCGATGCAGCTTAAAAATAAAAATATATATATGTAGCTTCTTGGATTAAATAACATTATAAGAATGAAGTGAGAAGTGAAGTAGTAAAGGAGTAACATCGCTGAAGAAAGGGAGAAAGAAGCTGTTCTATCTAAAAATATGACCCCAGTGTGAAAAAACACCATAAAAAATATATATGTATACTTTTTAATTGTATTTATTTTTATTAGGAGATACAATGCACTTAGGTAGATAAATATTTTATCAATTAAGGCTGATCTATAGTCACAATGCAGCGAGTCCTTGCTATGTTTGAACAGAATAAGGTTCTTCAAATGATTTAAGCTGGCTGTTTTATACTCACAATGTCGAGAGGTGTGGAGTTTATAAGTACCATGTTTCCTTCCCCAAGAAACTCTTATATAGTCGCAATATGGACAAAGTCAAGGTTCAATACGTATGTTTTGACATTATATGTTTCCTCAAATGGTCAGACCTAACTGTTCTATAGTCACAATGTGGGCAGGAGAGAGATTTATTATCAGTATGTTTTGACATGATATGTTTCCTCAAATGGTCAGACCTAACCGTTCTATGGTCACAATATGGGCAGGAGAGAGGTTTATTATCAGTATGTTTGGACATGATATGGGTCTTCAAATGGTCGGACCTAACTGTTCTAAAGTCACAATGGGGGCAGAAGAGAGGTTTATTATCAGTATGTTTGGCTATGATATGGTTCTTCAATTTTACCTTATAAACAGTTCTATAGTCACAATGTAGGCAGGAGTAAGGTTTATTATCAGTATGTTTCGCTGTGATATGGTTCTTCAAATGGCCAGACCTAACTGTTCTAAAGTCACAATGTGGGCAGGAGTAAGGTTTATTATCAGTATGTTTCGCTGTGATATGGTTCTTCAAACATACATTATAAACTGTTCTAAAGTCACAATGTGGGCAGGAGTAACGTTTATTATCAGTATGTTTGAACATGATATGTTTCCTGAAATGGTCAGACCTAACTGTTCTATAGTCACAATGTGGGCAGGAGAGAGATTTATTATCAGTATGTTTGGAGATGATATGGTTTCTCATAAGTTCAGACCTAACTGTTCTATGATCACAATGTGGGCAGGAGAAGGGTTTACTATCAGTATGTTTGGAGATGATATGGTTCTTCAAACTTACTTTATAAACTGTTGCATAATCACAATGTGGGCAGGAGTAAGGTTTATTATCAGTATGTTTGGCTATGATATGGTTCTTCAAATGAACCAGCCTAACTGTTCTATAGTCGCAATGTGGACAGTAGTGAGGTTCATAATTAGAATGCTTTGACATTATATGCTTCCTCAAATGGCTCAGCCTAACTGTTTTGTGGTCACAATGTGGACAAGTGTGGAGGGATTTCTCAGTACTATGTCTACTCCTGATATGATTCTTTAAATTTCTGCTACGAGAGGTTCTATAATCGCAATGTGGACAGGAGAGATGTTTATTATCAGTATGGATTGATATGATATGTTTCTTCAAAGTGTCAGGCATAGCTGTTTTATAGTCACAACATGGGCAAAGGAGAGGTTCTATGGTAGAATGTTTAATCATAATATGGTTCTTTAAACACATCCTAATACCTGTTCTATAGTCACAATGAGGACAGGAGAGAGGTTTATTATCAGTGTGTTTGGAGATGATATGGTTCTTTAAAGTAGTAGGCCAAACTGTTTTATAGTCACAATGTGGACAAGTGAGGCGTTTGTCAGTACAATGTTTACTTAAGATATGCATCTTTAAACTTCCAAAAACAACTGCTTTATAGTCGCAATGATGACATGAGTATTTCCTAACATCAGTATGTTTGGAGATTATATGATACTTTAGATGTCCACGTTGAAATGCACTAAAAACACAATATGGACAGCGGTGAGGTTTATATTCAGTATGTTTGGTCGCAATATGTTCCTTCAAATGTTGGAGCCTGGCTGTTTTATAGTCACAATACTGACAAGTGAGGGATTTGTCAGTACTATGTCTACTCCTGATATGATTCTTTAAATTTCTGCTACGAGAGGTTCTATAATCGCAATGTGGACAGGAGAGATGTTTATTATCAGTATGGATTGATATGATATGTTTCTTCAAAGTGTCAGGCATAGCTGTTTTATAGTCACAACATGGGCAAAGGAGAGGTTCTATGGTAGAATGTTTAATCATAATATGGTTCTTTAAACACATCCTAATACCTGTTCTATAGTCACAATGAGGACAGGAGAGAGGTTTATTATCAGTGTGTTTGGAGATGATATGGTTCTTTAAAGTAGTAGGCCAAACTGTTTTATAGTCACAATGTGGACAAGTGAGGCGTTTGTCAGTACAATGTTTACTTAAGATATGCATCTTTAAACTTCCAAAAACAACTGCTTTATAGTCGCAATGATGACATGAGTATTTCCTAACATCAGTATGTTTGGAGATTATATGATACTTTAGATGTCCACGTTGAACTGCACTAAAAACACAATATGGACAGCGGTGAGGTTTATATTCAGAATGTTTGGTCGCAATATGTTCCTTCAAATGTTGGAGCCTGGCTGTTTTATAGTCACAATACTGACAAGTGTGAGGCTTGAATTTTCCATTTTTATTATTTGTTTGTTTAGATTGTTGACAAACCTCTACTGATGTAGCCATAGACATGATAATAGAGGAGGAAATTTGGATTGATCTTTTACGAGTATAGTGTTCACTAAATGTGAAAGTGCGATGCTTGTTAATTACTTCTGATTTTGAAGGTAACCCTGAAATAGAAAGAGATGAGAATCAAAACAAACGTAAAGACACGGAAAGAAATAAAATATTCTAATATATATATATATATATATATATATATATATATATATATATATATATACACACACACACATATGTTTATACATATCCTATTCTTGGATTAAAGAATATTATAAAAATAAAGGGAAAATTGAAGTAACAGAGGGGTAACATCACTGGAGAAAGAAGCTGTTCCATCCAAAAATATGATCACCGGGGGGACAATGATATTGATACAATAAGAAGTTAATAAAATGTTAAAAACTTGTTAATTAAAAGAATTATATTATACTAGGCAAAGAAACAAAGATAATGGTCAGCTAAAACAGGCTTTTAGTAATATCGAATATTAGGAAACTAGCGGTGGAATTGATATTTTATTTTGTTTAGTAAATGTGTAAGAATGATTCTTGCCATGAATCTTCTCATTCACTCACTCACTGCATGGCTTTAATTCTGAGTCACATACATGGCTGAATATAAATATTTGCTCAAAACTACTTATCAATTAATTCTATTTTTTTACATTTATTTTTCTGTATTAAAAGTAGCTACTCCCATCAGACTTTCAATTATATTTTAAAATGCTAGAAAGATGGCAACTTACAGGGATTGAGACGCAAGAAACAAAGCTTCACATGGGTTTTCAAATACTTGAATGAGACGAAGTTGCGCTGGCAGTGATGGCAGACATAGCAAAGAGTACCTTCATCTGAAACAAATTACATAGTGAAATGCGATGAATCAGGAGAACAAAGATAAATCTGATAAGTCTTCCCTATAAATATTTGATTGGACCTTAGTCCTATGTACAAATAATTATCATCACCAGACACCTATGAGTGAGAGGAGCTGCTATTGGTATGGCAGACTTGCCACTATTTCCCAATACAGACGAGATAAATAGAATAAGTCGAGCATTGGATGCGTCAGTTCTATGGCTAGTAGTGGCTAGCCTGCTGTACTAATAGAGTCTATTCTGGATCAAAGATGCCAGCATGATCACAGGATTGTACTCCACAGAATGTGGAAACGGCAAAGAGGTTGTGCCCAGCATTTTATAGACTCTAAAACAGACCCCCGCCTATTACCACACTCCTTGGCCATCAATATGTGGATATCCCCATGAGCTCCCTGAGTTTCACAAGATGATCCACAGGGAGGGGGATACCAACTATACACTCATAGTGCTATGCTATGATTGTTTATTTTCAGTTCGATAATTGACTAAATCTACCCTAAAAATGTATATAACTAACTAATAAAGGTGGATTCACACTATACGTACCGTCACCGGCAGGCCACCGTCCAGCAGCCGACCGGCAAAATGGAAGCCAATTCACACCATACAGATCTCCACCGACAGGCCACCATCCATCAACGTCGAGAAAACATCTCTCAGTCTGTTGTCTATGCGGGTTTACTTAATTTCTAACAATGTCTAAATTAAATAATACAAAATTAGCAATGATAGCTTTAAATTTGGATGAAGAATTTTAACTTTGAAATGGGTGAAACACAAAAGTGAGCACCACAAATAGAAATAACTGGTTTATGCACAAAGTAACAAGCAGTTCCCCCGGAGATCACATCACAAGAGAAGATACTCCCAGCATGCAATGCGCGGCCTTACAATTTTACAGTGGCACGTCCACTGCCCACTTTACAAAGAGGTATAACAAAGAAGAGGAAACCTCTAATGTAAATAAGAGGCCGTGAATGAAGAAATTATTATCAAAAAGAAAGTTAATAGGAAAATATTCAAAGAGCTGCAAGATGATGAAATTTCATTTTACACATATTTCAGAATGTCTCAACAACAGTATTTTATACTTTTATCAAAAATTGAAGCGAAAATTGAAAAGCAATACACAACCTTTCGAGAAGCAATTAGTCCTGAAGAAAAGTTAATGGAGAGTCTAAGGGAAGGATAAATAAATACATAAAACATTAACATTTCCATATTTGTTTTTATTTATAATGTAAAAATACAATTTTAGACAAAAAAAGTAACAAGATACAATTTATTATAAAAAAAGTCCGACTCGCAGGAACTGCATCATCTTAGCGCGGTTCCTTTCTTATCCCTAGTCTAATTTGGAAAGATTAAAATATTTATTTATTGATAAGGCTTCGCAACTTTGGCAAATCGCCTGAAGATTAAAATAGAAGCAGTTATTATTTTGGTTCCACCAGTCTTGAAAGGTCTTGATTTACGATCTTACCTGGAAGGGTCGGTCAACACTTGAAAGGGTCCCGCTAGTTACAAGGTCTTGGAATCTAGGAAATCTATATTTCTAACAATAATTTTTTTTGTTATTTTACTTAACTAGTTTTATTGTAAAATACATTATCCAACTATAAGCAATTAAGAAATAACAAGGAATAAATCAGACAAAAAAACCGTTCGAATAAACGAAATCAATTACTTTAATGGTTTAAGCACTTATTTCTCCGATTGACATCGTCTAGTTAAAACTTTTGTCAGAACATTTTGAACCGTTTTCGAGATATTAATGAAAGTATACGAAGTTCCCAAAATTTTCATTATTTCTAGCAACAGAAAATTGGTCTCATTTTTCCTATACTGTTTTACAAACAAATACATTTTCCTAACATAATAAATTACAAAAATAAAAAGCAATAAAAAACCAAGGGAAAGAGACAAAAATTACAAAAAAAAGTCCGACTCGCAGGAACTGCGTCATCTTAGCGCGGTTCCAGTTTTTTTTTTTTTTTTTTTTTTTTCTTTTTTTTTTTTTTTTTTTTTTTTTTACGGCACATCTACATCTAGGTCATTAGCGCCGACATCCAGGGTGTAGGGAGGAATTTCACCAGCGAGCCGTGGGATGATAAAATTCCTGCCGGAGGTTGGGAATCGAACCCACCATCTCCCGCTTATGAATCCAAGGCGCTAGCCATTAGACCACGGGAGACCCCGGTTCCTGTTCATATCCCTATTCTCATTTGAAAAGCATAGAATAGAAACAGATAATATTTTCCTCGGCCTTTGTTCAAAGGGTTTTATGGCTATACCTGGGGCCAGGTCCGCAAGACCCTAGAATCCTCTTCTACCGATACTTCATTTCATACGTTTCAATGACTTGGAAAATATCAACTATTTTCACACATTCCTGTGTTCTTTTACTATAGTAATAATTCTACAGATAAAATCAATTAAAAAATAAAATAAAAAAACCAACAGCATAAAGGCAATTGAAAATATTCAAAAGACGTCAACGAATCTTTTTCTCTTGGCAAGCTATATTTCTAACAATGAATTGTTTTTCTTATTTTGCCTAATCTGTTTTATTGTAAAATACATTATCCAACTATAAGCAATTAACAAATAACAAGGAATAAAAACAGACAAAAAGAACAGTTCGAATAAGCAAAATCAATTACTTTAATGTTTTAAGCACTTATTTCTCCGATTGACATCGCCTAATCAAAACTTTCATCAGAACCTTTTTTGTAGAGCATTTAGTAAGCTTTCTAATGGTATTCTTTCGTTTACCAAATTCTTAACCTTTTTCGAGATATTAAGGAAAATATACAAAGTTACCAAAACTTTTTATGTCTGTTAATAAAATATTTTATTCTAACCCTTCCTTAACTCCAAACGTAACCAAAATTTCAACATATTAGTTTTAATGAAAGTAGAACATGCAGAAAATGTTTCAACTGAATCCCGTGATTCTAAGTACCCAAACCAAAAACGGTATTCAAAAACTATTTTTCCAATTTTCTCGAAAACGGTTAAAGCTATCGCCTTGAAAATGGTTTCATTCGTTTTCCTAGCCCAAGAAGCCTATAAAAAGAGTACTTACAAGCTTATGAACTCAAAAACGTAAGCGTTACGATTTTTTCTGAGCGAATTTCGCCCCAAACTCCATCTTCCAGTGGGCGGATTTTGCTGGTTAACGAACTTGACCTTTCATATTGGACGACTGATTTTTGTACCAAATTTCATCAAAATCGGACCATTCGTCTTCGACCTAGAGAGCGAACAGACAAATATATATATATATATATATATATATATATATATATATATATATATATATATTTATATATATATATATATATATATTTATATATATATATATATATGTATATATATAAATATATACATGTATATATATATATATATATATATATATATATATATATATACAAATTTCAACCACCGTTATTTTCGGTCTCTAGGGGTTCTGAAACGCGAAATTTTCTTGTCGGCACTTCCGGATTGTTTCATTGTATCAACCTTATAAGCGGGGTTCCTCCCTATGGGGGAGGGAGGAACCGCGCTAAAAGAACGACAAAACCCCGTTCATAAGAACAAAACAGACGTATTTGAAGTTTTAAGCACTTATTTCTCCGATTGACATAACCTAATCAAAAATAGTTTTAGAATCATTTTTGTAGAGAATTTAGTAAGCTTTCAAATAGTTTCTATCCACTTACCACGATTTCCCAACCGTGTTCGAGATATTAATGAAAGTATACGAAGTTCCCAAAACTTTTCATGTCTGTTCATAAAATATTTTATTCTAACCCTTCCTTAACTCCAAACGTAACATAACTTTCAACATATTAGTTTTAATGAAAGTAGAACATGCAGATAATGTTTCAACTGAATCCCGTGATTCTAAGTACCCAAACCAAAAACGGTATTCAAAAACTATTTTTCCAATTTTCTCGAAAACGGTTAAAGCTATCGCCTTGAAAATGGTTTCATTCGTTTTTCTAGCCCAAGAAGCCTATAAAAAGAGTACTTACAAGCTTATGAACTCAAAAACGTAAGCGTTACGATTTTTTCTGCGCGAATTTCGCCCTAAACGCCATCTTCCAGTGGGCGGATTTTGCTGGTTAACGAACTTGACCTTTCAAATTGGACGACGGATTTTTGTACCAAATTTCATCAAAATCGGACCATCAGGGAAGCCAGAAATGAGCGAACAGACAAATATAAATATATATATATATATATATATATATATATATATATATATATATATACAAATTTGAACCACCGTTATTTTCGGTCTCTAGGGGTTCTGAAACGCGAAATTTTTTGTCGGCACTTCCGGATTGTTTCATTGTATCAACCTTATAAGCGGGGTTCCTCCCTATGGGGGAGGACAATTTATAGAATAGGTATATTTACATATGGGTAGAACCTACAGAACGTAGTTATGGCGGTGAGTGTTTAGGATATGACTGTTGTAGAATCGGCAAAGATTTTCCCCGGGGTCTGTCAAAACTCGATGGTATTGTAATTGTGAGAGGAGTCGAAATTGCCTACTAGTTGCCTGCTGATGGTGACAGTACGCTCCTGTGTGAACTACCTTATTGGAAATACATTGAAGAATATTTTGCCGGTCGGTAGCTGGACGGCGGCCTGTCGGTGACGGTACGTATAGTGTGAATTCCACCTATGCAGGTCGTCTCGGGGAGAATATTCTGACGTGCTGGTCTCGGTCGGCGCCTTGAATTTCTTTCTTACCTTTCTTATAAAAGTTTTTTTTTTCTTACTCTATATCATTTTATGTGTATTCTTACATTTATTTATCAATAATTTGATTTGATCATGAGTTTTTGATAAAATAATACAATAGACAATGTATTTTTGTACCAAATTTCATCAATACTGGAGCATTTGTGAGCGTATGAGAGGCAAACTTTTCTGAAATATTTTTTTTTTTTCGAACGATAAAATAAAGAATAAATTTATTAACATTTCTTAAATTTTGAAATGTTATATTTATATATATATATATACCTATATATATATATATATATATATATATATATATATATATATATATATATATATTCACCAATAACTCAAGACAAATATTTCTAAAATAATTTTTTTAAAAACATTTATGAATTTTGAAATCCTAAAATATTATTTATTTTTTTAAACAAAATTGTAACGTTAAAAAAATTAAATATTTTAACATTTCAGAAATGTTTTTAAAGTGTATATATATATATATATATATATATATATATATATATATATATATATATATATATATGTATATATATATATATATATATATATATATATATATATATATATATATATATTTCTGTTCACACTCTCAAACCCTCGAAAATGGTCCGATTTTTATGAAATTTTGTACAAAAATACATTGTCTATTTTATACTTTTATCAAAAACTGATTTAAATTAATTGAATTATTAAATTATTGAAATAAATGAAAATATACACTTAAAATAACATGCAGTAAATAAAAATGCCGGTGGCCTGCCGGTAGCTAGATTAGTCTGCTGATTGCCTGCCGGTGATGGTACGATCTAGTGTGAACTACCTCATTGGAAATACATTGAAGAATATTTTGCCGGTCGGCAGCTGGACGGCGGCCTGTCGGTGATGGTACGTATAGTGTGAATCGACCATAATGCAGATCAAATTCAGTTCAATTCCAGCTCACATCAGTAGGTTAGTTGATTGTGAATATTGTTTCTGATGTGATCATAACAGATCAAAAGTGGACTAGAAGTAACCCAGATCTGTCTGGAAGTGGCCAGATTGTGAATAGGAGAGAAAGTGAACTGATTGATCTGGAAGTTGTCTATGGTGTGAATCAAGTGAACCAGAAATTATCAGGACAAGCCAAAAATTAGGAGAGAAAATGGCTGGCTATGACCAGAAGTAATAGGAGTGGACGAGAACAGGACCGGAATTTCCAAATCATTGTTCTACACACAAAAAATGCATTGAGTGAATGTTGTTTTGTTATAATAATTCACACAAAGGGCAGGGACTAAAATTTAGAATTAACATAATTTTCAAGCTATTAAAAATGGCTCCACATGCTTTGCATCCTCGGATGCCTCTTGAGGAGCCTAAAAACTAAGTACAGCCTAATAGACCATGTGCAAACCTTCAGCTACAAATGCCCATGGAGGTATGACATCGCATTAGTTGCACACTATGTATACCAATACTTGAACCAAAAATTGCAATCGGTTTGGGCAAAATAATGACTTTAATGATGGTTAATGATTATATATATATATATATATATATATATATATATATATATATATATATATATATATGTGTATGTATATATATATATATATATATATATATATATATATATATATGTATATTGTAGTGATATTTTCAATATAAATGGATTAAATTTAAATAATGCACCAAGAAATATCTTACTACTTCTTAGTAATATAAAATGCTGACAACAAAAATTTACTCAATCTGAAATCAAGAAGGCCGGGCAGATAGTCTTTTGTTTTTGAGCGAAAAAAATTAAAAAAAGATAGAGAAAGATGATTCAAACTGTTTTCTGCTAGGAGAGTATCCTAAAGTGTTTGTGGCAAAAGAAGTTTTTGAATTGAAGATAGCCTGTGGATATAAGGTAATTTATGTTCATTGTGTAGATTTTATATTATTCTGTGGTAGTAAGATTTGCATATATAGCCACGTTTTATATTTTAAAATACACTAAATTTGTATATAAACCCAATACGACCCGTTTTAATAGAATAATTCAATTCCATTTTATCATAATTTCAAACAAATTAAATTATAATATATTAAAATATTATTATAACATTTTGGTGTCTAACTCGCGGCTATACAAATTAGAGACATTTTTTTTAGATTAAATATAAAGGGTTTGTTATTAATTTTAATTGGGGAAATATGGACGGAGAAGAATCGCTAGTATTTTGAGGGTTTCAAGATTCCAATGAAACAGAGGGTGAAATAAATGACACGAGCTTTCCCCAGGAAAATGAGGAATTAGAGAGTAGCGTAATTCTACCAGTTACCCCTAGCAAAGAGGCGCTATCTCCGGAAAGTAAAATGGCGGACATACCAAAGTTATGGAAGGGATAATGAAATTGCTAAACAAATTCGACGAACTCACAGTAAATACTAACAGAAAACTTGAAGAATTAATAACAGATTGCAAAGCAGACAACAGAAATATAAAATCCAGAATATAAAATAAAATTGGGGGCGAATGATAAAAGCCAATTACTAAAACAAGAGGTAAACAAACAAAATATAAATTTAGAAGTCGTTCAACAAATTAGAACAAAAAAAAAATTCAAACACAGATGACATTGTTTCAATAAAAATTGATTTTATTAAGCAAGAAGAAGAAACTCCCATAACAAAACAAATATGTGTAGCAAATGATGAAAATGTTAAAGATTTTGAGCAATTTTTAAAGAATAATAATGAAATAAATAAGAATAAGGTAATTATAAGTAAGAATAATAAAGAATTAATTAATGAAAGAAAATATATTGATTTAATAAATACAGATAATAAAATTGAAGATAATAAAATTTAAGAAGAAATATTAAGTAAATTAATTTATGACAATGAGAAAGTAAATAAAATAAAAAATAATAATATTGATTATATAAATAAAGATGAGAAAATGAAAGAAGAAATATCAAGTAAAATAATTTATGACAATAAGGAAGTAAATAATAATATTGATTATGTAAATAAAGATAATAAAATTGAAGAAGAAATATTAAGCAAATTGATTGATGAAACGAAGTAATAAATAACATAATTGATAATAAAATAACTGATGATAATTTTAAAAATACAATAAATATAGAAGTTCCAGGGCTTGAAACATAAAAACAGTGAAGAAATTGCTGATGACTATAAGAAAAGTAAAGAAATAGTTGGCTGTGGGAAGAATAGTAAGGACAGGGCCGCCACATCTCACAGCCGGGCCCGGGACCAGATCACGGGCCCCCACTTCTCACAGCAAGAATAAAAATTCTAGTACTTTGCTATAGGGCTTTGGGCATTTTAAAATTATTTTCATCTTAAGGTTTGAGCAAAATGAGAATAAAAGCCGACAATAGGTGCTGCAAAGGTCACTTTCGGTACTTTTTTTCCAATTAGCGAGGATCGGCCCGGGCCCCCACGGTGCCCGGGGCAACTGTACCCGGTTGTCCCCCCCATGTGGCGGCCCTGAGTAAGGATGAAGTGCTGATTGTGGATGAAAATTTAAATGATAACAATAATAATGGGAAAATGTTGTTTGTGAACTGTGGAAATGGAGTAGAGAAGATTTCAAAATCGGAAAGACCCCCAAGAAAAAGAATAAAGCAGAAATCTAGTGAAATCGACAGATGCCTAAAGAATATAAACGACCAAGACTAAGTCCATGACGAGAATTAACAGTTATTTTAAATTTAGAGTAAAAACAAATTAACAACAATCTTGAGCTATGCCTGTGGATATAAGGTAATTTATGTTCATTCTGTAGATTTTATATTATTCTGTGGTAGTAAGATTTGCATATGTAGCCACGTTTTATATTTTAAAATACTCTAAGCATCCATATCCATATTCTAAAGCAAGCGCCACCAACAGTTACAAAAACAAAGTGTTTAATTACAGATTATCTCGATCTTGAAAAACTGGAGGAATACGCTCTTGGAAACTTATCGGCAAGATTTCGGGATTTCAAGCTTTTGAATGAAAGTTGGAGACAGTTGATATTATTCTATTGACTTGTTGTGTCCTGCATAATTATTTAAGAACTCAAGAACTTTTATGTTCTGACATAACAGAAGATGCGTTTGAAGGCCAAATAGAATGTGGAATCCAATTTCTTCTTTTGAGGAAAATTAACGTAAGATCGAGTAATGAATTGTTTCTTATTAGAGAAAAGTTTAAAGATTTTTACATTTCAGCTCAAAGGAGTGCTGACAGGCAACATTCTACAGTAGAAACAGCAATCGTAGCTTCTCGGGGAATAATTGGATTGGCAGGGATGGCCCTATTTCTTTGCCACCTACAACACCTGAACTCACTGCGCTGGTCTTCTTCCTATGGGGTACACTACACCAAATGCAAGGAAGGATTGTATGTATATACATATACAGGGTGTCCCAAATAAGACGGCTCAAACTAATTTTGCGGCCAAACGGTTGGTCTAAGCAAACAATGTCAGATAATAGGGCCATTCCTGCCAATCCAACGTCAAAACGGGGTATTCATGAGGTATGTTCTCTTCAGTGATGAAGCCACATTTGTAAGTGACGGGTCCTTGAACAGGCATAACTCAAATTATTGGTCCATGAACAACCCTCCCAGGAAAAGGCAGCTGGACCACCAGTATCGGAGGTCAGTAAACGTATGGTGTGGGATTCTGGGCAGTAAAATTATTGGCCCATATTTTTTGGAAGGTCCCGTATCAGGGAATGCTTACAGGAGATTCACCTTGGATTGACTTCCAGACCTCATGGAGAACTTACCACTAAAAACAAGACGTACCATGTGGTTCCAGTATGATAGTTCTCCAGCCCATTATTCGCGAGAAGCTAGGAATGCTGTAACCTCCATATTGGGAAACCGTTGGATTGGCAGGGAAGGCCCTATTTCTTCGCCACTTAGATCACCTGAACTCACTCAGCTGGTCTTCTTTCTATGGGGTACACTTAAAAATATGATGTACTCTAATCCGCCTAGTACACAAGACCAAATGCAAGGAAGTATTGCTGAAGCCTCCAGAGCCATTTTGAAGGAACAAGTATTGAAAGCAGTTGACAGCATACGTTTCAGACTTCAAAGGTGTCTGGATGTTGAAGGTGGCATCATTGAAGACACTATTCATTTTTGAAGGAATAAAAATACAGTAAAATGGATGCTTTGAAACTGCAGGATTAGAGCTTTCTTTACAATTTATTATTTAAAGCCGTCTTATTTGGGTCACCCTATACGTATATATATATATATATATATATATATATATATATATATATATATATATATATTATTCTTTATCTTACATTAAATCTGCTTCTACACAAATTTGAATAACCAGTCTTCTTGTGTGATATGAGTAATGAAAATAGACATACAGTACCTTCCGTTTCTAGTGGAATGCCGAGCTCAGCTTCAGTCTTGATATGTAGAACGCTCGTGTCATATTTTGCAGTTCCTGGGGATACAAAATATCTCAATATATGCTTTCAGAAGTAATTCAGATAATAAAAAAATAATTGTATTTCAACTAAAATAAACAGAGAAAGGAGCTTACCAGAAGTTGAATGAAGGCTATCTGTCCAATCTTCCTTCTGTTTTACAGGAATCAAGTCTGTCTCCTGATTCACCAGCGTTACATTTAGATATTTTTTAAATCCATGACCTATTTGATTAAACAGAGGGGATTATTATAATTTAAAGATTATTCTATTAAACGTTTATATATGTATATGTATATATATATATATATATATATATATATATATGTTTGATGTTATTTTTCGTCGCTGGGATAGTATTTTTGGATGGAACGGCATTTTTCTCCAGCGGTGGTACTCCTCCTCACTTCTTCCTGGAATATTTCGATGGATTCATCTCCATCTTCTTCAGCCAGGTACTTGTTTCTTCCTCGGTGGTAGCCAAGGGACTGACATTTTTCTCGATCTGGGCTCCTTTAAAGGATATATATATATATATATATATATATATATATATTTGTACAGGGTGTCCCGCATTGAGATGTCATAACTTTAGGGGTTTATTTTGCATATCATTTGAAGTTAAGGGGCACAAAAATGAGCGTTCTATCTGAAGAAAATGCAGAGGAGCTACTTAAACTTTTGTCTCTTTTAAAGACTACTGGCTTTTTTAAAGAAAACCTGAGATTTCAGGATTTGTGACCAATGCATCGTAAATAAAGAATGCATTTTTAAAATCTACATTAAATTTCCAATAAGAAACACCCATTATTGAAATATTACCATGTAAATTAAGAGCTATATTAAAAACCATATAAATGAGAATGTTTAATATCAGTATTTTATTAAATTATTCAATATCTTCTCAATCGACTATTTTTAGACTTATAGGTTTGCCTCTGCCTCAAAAGTTGCATTATTTAAAAAGCTTCAAAATGGTACCTCGTAGTTTTAGAAAAAAATCTATTTCAGTCTATTTTTTTCTGATTTCTAAGTCAAAACCAATAAATTGCTTGAACAAGCCTTCCTGGAGTTATTATGGACAGTTTACTGACAACAGAAACCCCTGAAGGAACAGAGATCATAGCATTTGCTGACGAAATTTTACTTACAGTAGTTGGGACAAACTTAACTGAAAGAGAAGAACGTGCAAACTTAACTTTAGACACAATTAATGAATGGACGAACAGAAACAAACTTACATTTAACTTGGAGAAATTGACATACACACTATTTACAAGAAGACGAAATATACCTAAATTAGACATTACTCTAAATGGACAAACTATTCAAGAAAAAATTGTTCTTAAATATCTAGGACTTTATATTGACAACAAGTTGAAATGGAACTATCACATTACTAACTTACAAACACGATTATTTTCAATATTAAATGGACTATCGATGGCTGCCAGAATCACTTGGGGTCTTAATTCTGACGCATGAGCCACAATCTACAAAGGGGCGATTGTCCCCATTTTGACGTACGGGATTGAAATAGGGGGCCATGCTTTAAGTGTGAAAAGAAATGTGAAAAAACTAGAAAGAGTACAGAGATTAGCTGTACCAGGGGATATGGTACATTATCTTATGAAGCATTATGTGTTTTAGCTAACACATTGCAAATTCACATCTGAGCTGAGGAAATGATAAGACAACATAGGTTATTGAAATTGAAAGAAATTCCAGAAGACTTTACTTATCAGAACATCACACCACATGACATAGAACAAGACATACGGTTCACGAACTGGTTACATCCTAAAGACAACATTGTACTGACTGACGATGTTGAACTAAAATGGACTTATCACATTTACACGGCGGAAGTAAAAGCAATGACTGTGTTGGATCTGCATACATAATACTAAAACATAACTATCCACAGCCGACAATACAGACTATCACCACTATGTACGAACAACCAGGCAGAAAACCTTGCAATTATAAAAGCAGTAGAAACACTATATTCCATCAGTCATGACGGAGACACATGCATTATATACACTGACAGCAAGACAAACATAGCACGCATATACAAGAGCCAAATCCACAACGAACAGACTGAGCACATTAGAACATTACTAATTCTGTGTAAACAGAAAAACGTTACAGTTACAATAACATGGATTAAAAGACATTCTGGACTATTAGGGAATGAGACAGTTGACTTACTTGCAAAATCTGCTTCAAAGGACACAACATTACCTATGTCTTACTCTAAACTTACATCACAGACTATAAAAACACTACTGCGAGACAAATCAATGCAAAAATGGGACGAACGATGGACGAACACAAATAAAGGAAGACATTTACACAAATTCATACCTACAATACTCAACAGACAAAAATTAACACTTAACAACTTCAAAATGACTCAATTCATATCAGGACATGGACCGACGAAAAGTTATTTACATAAATTTAAACTTATAAGTACTAACACATGTAAATGCAACAATACAACTGAACCTGCTTACGACCATCTCCTGTTCGACTGTACATTACTGGACGAACCCAGGACAAAACTCATTAAGGACATTACCTTACAGGACGGAACTTGGCCCACTGACAAACCTAACTTATTACTTACATATTTTAAGGAATTTGATGCATTTATTAAACAACTGGACCTAAAAAATATCAATGAACTCATCTGAATGCCCACATATGTATTATGTTATTTACATATGTATATATTTTTGTTTATTTACATTTTTTTTCTATTAGTTTTCGTTTTATTTTTATTTTTCTCATTTAATTTCAGTATTCATATTAATTGTAAAAGAATTCATTATTTTACGTACATACCTAATCAAAATATGTGTAGTATCCAGAAAGGATGGCATACGTAGATATATAAACTCCCACGCTGGAGGGTTACTCCAACGTGGAAAACATGAAAGCCTTCCTGAACAATTTCTTTAATTTCACACGATGATGAGGGTGATGTACCATCCTTCCCTCACTATATGACGTTTATTACACCATCTACCAAATAACAACTCTCTCTGGTTTCAAATGGTCGGTTGCCCGGTTCATAAAAGATGGGTGGTGATGGAAGGCTGAACAGTGAATTCTGTGATCGTTGTATCGGCCACCAGTTTGTTTGCCTCCTAGATCCCTTGATCTGAATCCTCTAGATTTCCATATATTGGGAACATTGAAGAGCAGACTGTACTCAGAGACAGTGACAACAAAGGGGGAACTCATCAACAGGGTCCAGGAGCAGTGCCAGCACATCTAAGACAAGACGTCCTCCGTAATGCCGGGGATTCAGTTAGACATTAAGCTTATATTACTGTATTATAGTTAGACATTTTGAAAATCTACTGGACAAATTAGTCCACAGCAATAACCATTTTTCTCTCACCCATAGATTTCTATAGACTTTTCCTAGGAAAACGAGGTAACCTTTTAAAGCAACTTTTTAAGGTGCCTTTCATTTAAATGTATTATTTCGCTTTTTATCTGCAGGAGACAGTTTTTTTGCATGAGTGTGGAGGAAAAGGTCCCACTTCTTCAATGGTCGTCGATGGCATAGTATCTCACTTTGTTTGGTCAGCTCTTGGTTGGGAACTATCTAGTGGTCTTCTTGGACTGCTTACTTATGAAAAAACAAGCTTTCTCCAGTGTATTTACTTCATTTTGTGGAAACTCTGGAGCATTAAGGTAAATTGTTTTTTTTTCCTATAATTATATTCTTTTTAGTTACATTTCATGTTTCAATTTTATATTCAATTATACAAAACAAATAAATTAATCTGAACCCAATATGACCCTGATAAGAATCAATAAACTAAAATACGAATCCACATTTTTCAAGTTTAATTTAGTCTACCTCATATATTTTATAAATATATTTATTTATTATTAAATATACCTATATTACAATTTTTATTTCATTACATTTTGGCAGTCCAACGTGAGTCGTAATTTATTTCGTTTTTATGATAAATAATCGTTTTAAATAAATATAAATATATAAATGTTTTTTTTGTTACAATACATATATACAGGATCGGAGTGAGACATTTCGCCAAACTACAAGAGACCATTGGGTTAAGAAGCCAGAACGTGGACAGGAGATCAGAATCCCAATGACAAAACTTGAAGGACAATAAGAACAAAGTTTTAATGAGAGTCTATTACGCCCAGGAGGAATAGAGACAGGCAGTAGCAGTAACATGAGAATAATTAAAACCACAAGTTAGCACACATTACTCCTCGTCTTGTGAGTACATTCTATGCTTTGAATGGAACTCCACATTCATCAAATTCGCCTACAAGCATGCACCATATCATTTATGACAAAAACAACAATGGCTGCCGGATGTATGATTCATCATTTCATCGGCTAAAGTCACCCATCTTCAATTCATATCTCAAGCCATCAGCATCTCACAAAGAAAAAATTTTAAATCTCAAATTTCTGTTCAAAAGTGTTAACGCACTAACATGTCTCTGGTATCGGCACGCCCTCCCCATGAGCACTGTATTTTAATTTTATTATATTTGGTTATTTCCGAAACTAAGTTATGTAAATACAGTCCACTCTTTAGCATCTTCACGCTGATCCAATCTGTTCCATACAAAACATGATGAATACATCAAACGCTACATACGTTACATCGACTTTCTCGATAGCGCCATTGTCTTTATTTGATATGAGGTTTACTCAGTAAGTAAAAAGACAAATTGATGTAGGTCAAAAATAGTTTTATAATTCATTATGGAACTTTCAAAATTTCAAGTTGGCATCCATGTTATAACTTCTGATCAGCTGTTAAGTAAGATGTTGCAATCAAAACCTAAAGTTCAGTGAGCTGAAGATGTCAAATCCGAGAATTGCACTATGGAATAACAACGTGCTGGGATCAGATTTTATGTAGCAAAAGGTGTTAAAGATAGTGAGATCCATGAAAGGGTGTTAAAAGTCTATATGAACAATTGTTTAAACCGTTCGAACATTTACAAGTGGATGGAACAGTTTTAAAGTGGCCGCAAAAGTGTTGGAGATGAACAGCGAACTGGACGACCAGTCGAAGTTGCAACTTCTTCCCTTGAATCTTGCATTGACATGATAATCCAAGATAACAGACGTATCAATGCTCAACTGATAGCAGGAAAAGTGAATGCAAGTGTTGGCACTGTCCATAAAATTATTCACAATAAGTTGCTAAACACAGTAAGCTGAGAATCCGAGAAATAAGAACTTAAAACTTCAAAATTGTTAGTTTTGTTCTTTTCAATGGGGTTTTGTCTCTGTTTACCTACATTTTTAAGTGGTTGTTCTTTTTTTTTTAATTGCATTTAACAGTAAAATGATTATTTTAGTAAAATAAGATAAGAAAATGAGAAAAATTGTTATACTGTTTCCAAGCGCGAGTGTTGAAAAAGAGGATGGCGTAATTTCCGCTTAAGAAGCAATCAGTTTCCTGTTTTGGCACTTAGAATCTTATACTACTTCTCTGAGGTTTTATTTATCTTTTTTTTTTTTTTTTTTTCACAAATGATCAAAACCTACCAATAAATGCTTCTATTTCTTGACTAATGGCACTGGGATATGAACGGAACCCTGCGATTGACATGAAACAAACACTAATCAGGTTAAGAGGATGCAGTTCCTGTAAGTTGGAATTTTTGTATATTACAAAAGTTGTTAAATAAATGTAAGCTGAGATTTTTTTTAAATATAGATACTTCATCATCTATAGGCGGTTGCAGCAAATTTTGGTTTGAAGTCTGTCTAAACATTCTTATTTTTAAACTAAGTATAAAACATGGCGCAGTCGGATTGTTCACAAGGATTTGTGAAATTGCCACCTAATTTACGTCTTGAAGGTGAAGATGTTGCAGGCGAATGGAAGTTGTGGAAACAGTCCTTTAATGACTTCCTGATAACAACAGGTCAAGATGAATCAGCGGATAAGGTAAAATTATCACTTTTACGCAATATGATGGGTACAGAAGCAGCCCGGATTGTCGCTACTTTACCTTTATCTCAGGAAGATAGCATGGTTTATAGCGAGGTTATTCAAGCTATCGGTAGGTATGCTAATCCTCGTAGCAATGTAGTATTTGATAGATTTATATTTCATGCTCGCTTACAAGCTGATAATGAGGCTTTTGATCGCTTTCTGACGGATTGTCGTCAACTATTAAAACAATGTAATTTTTCTGATATTACTGAAGATACTTTAGAAAATCAACTGCTTAGGGATAAGATTGTACACGGGGTACGGGACAGAGGTCTCCAAGAAGCTTTATTAAGGCAAGATGGGTTAACTTTAGTAAATGCTATTAAATTTTGTAGAGCAAGTGAACAAAGTAAACAGCAGGTAGAAAAGCTAGTTTCGTCAATGCAAGGTGTGTCACTTGTTCAACCTAAATTTACTGAAGAAGGTCCTGGTAATAAAATAGTGGCAAAGTCGATGTTTCACTGCCGTAAATGTAATCGTTCACATGGTCCTCGCCAATGCCCTGCGTTTGGGAAGAATTGCAACAGCTGCGGTCTTAAACATCATTTTGCTTCATGTTGTCCTTCAAAAAAAGTAAAATCTGTGAATAAAGATGTGGATCAATCAAGTAACCCCGATGATGATAGTAATTTAAATTGCTGGACAATTAAAACAAATAAATTTGGTAATACTCATTCGTGGTATGAAAATATATTAATTGAAGATGTGGTTGTTAAGTGCAAATTAGACACTGGGGCTGATGTAAGCGTAATGCCTATAAAGGTTTTTCATAAAATAAGTAAATCAGCTGGTATGGAACCTAAATCTACTCAGGTTAAGTTAGAAGGATTTAATGGCTCAGTGTCAATGCCTGTTGGAAAGGTCAGCCTTAGGTGTCAATATAAAGGCAAAGAGGCTTTTGAAGATTTCATGATTATAAATGGTAGTAGTATGCTACTGGGTCTTCCTGGTTGTCTGTTCCTCAATTTAGTCAAAAGGGTAGAGACTTTTTCTAAAGAAAATTGTCTATTATCTTCTGAAAATTTTATTAAAAAGAACCTAGATGTGTTTACAGGCTCTGGAAAATTTCCCCATCCTTGTTCTATTCCATTGAGAGTTGAAAACCCTGAAATATTTCACCCGCCAACCCGAGTTCCACATGTGTTATTGGAACCACTGAAGAAGGAGTTAGATAGGCTTCAATCCCGTAATGCAATAGTAAAAGTTGAACAAATTTCACCTAAGGCTTGCATTAATAAAATCCTAATAGTGGAAAAACCAAATGGGAAGATACGTTTGTGTCTAGATCCACGGGATTTAAATGAATTTATTGTCAGAAAACCCAAAATCCTACCGACTGCGCCATGTTTTATACTTAGTTTAAAAATAAGACATCTATATTTGAGAACACCAAGATAGTAACTGTTTTTATTTTACCTCAACAAATACAATCATATATAAAATCATATGGTCAATTCCATATGACAAACATGTCTCAGCTAAACACAGTAAGCTGAGAATCCGAGAAATAAGAACTTAAAACTTCAAAATTGTTAGTTTTGTTCTTTTCAATGGGGTTTTGTCTCTGTTTACCTAAATTTTTAAGTGGTTGTTCTTTTTTTTTAATTGCATTTAACAGTAAAATGATTATTTTAATAAAATAAGATAAGAAAATGAGAAAAATTGTTTTACTGTTTCCAAGGGCGTGTTGAAAAACAGGATGGCGTAATTTCCGCTTAAGAAGCAATCAGTTTCCTGTTTTGGCACATAGAATCTTATACTACTTCTTTGAGGTTTTATTTATCTATTTTTTTTTTTTCACAAATGATCAAAACCTACCAATAAATGCTTCTATTTCTTGACTAATGGCACTGGGATATGAACGGAACCCTGCGATTGACATGAAACAAACACTAATCAGGTTAAGAGGATGCAGTTCCTGTAAGTTGGAATTTTTGTATATTACAAAAGTTGTTAAATAAATGTAAGCTGAGCATTTTTAAAATATAGATACTTCATCATCTATAGGCGGTTGCAGCAAATTTTGGTTTGAAGTCTGTCTAAACATGTTTAGGCAATGCCTAAGCATAGACTTTCAGGTGAACACAGAAGCACAAAAACGGCAAGCCAAAAAGAAACCTGACACTTGAAAATTTGTCAATTTTTATTTAACCCTTTTCGTAATAACGACTTCAAATTGAGGAGAAACATGTTTTCGCCCTCTTGAAATCAAGTAAAAATTGCTCCAATCATCTCTGGTTGGAAATTAGAGATTAAAAAAAAATGTAAATAATAGATGAAAATTTTTGTCATTTCCACAATTTCTGTTATTATAACGATCATTGATGGTCTCAAAGGATTATTGTTGGCCCCTGAAATCTAAGGTATGATTTTCTCAGGAGGTTGTAAGCACGTATTTGAGGCCAATAAGGCGGGGGAAATACTTCAAAAATTACTTTGTTTCATATAAAGTTAATTATTCCAAAATCACCAATGACTTTAGAAGTGGAGGAAAACAATTAAATAAATATTAAGAAATACAAAAACCAAGCATTTTTAAGAACAAATAAAGGAAAAAATGTATTGTAATCACCTTTAATCTCCTCTTTTAAATGCTGTTCTGGTTCTTCCTTAATGGGTGTATACATTTCTCGGCCCCTGGAAAAATTAGAAGAATTAGTTAAATTTATTCACAAGAATGAATAAATAAATCATCAGCACAAGAGTTGTGTTACCATAAAAATTCCTAAGCATGATGAGTAAAGAGTTACAACAGATATAATGTGGGAAATAAATTGGGACAGGAAAACTGTTATGCGATGAAACTGTCTTATATTAGTAGGAAAATGAATGCAGCAATGTATTGTGATATTCTGAGAAAAAAAAATTGAGTACAGACAGTCTAAGGCTCGAAGGTGAGTTATTTTTCTATTAGGAGAATGACCTTAAATACACTAGTCTAATCACCTGAACTTGGTATATTTACGATTGCCCAAACTCACACAAATGTTCGGCTATTCATAGCTATATAAATAGGCTTCTAAATATTCCAGTACCTCATAATAACTACAATAAGGAATTGCACACTACAATAAAGAAATTTATCACATAGCAGAGACAATTGGCTAAACAACCAGGGATGTCGATAAAATTATAAATCGGAAAAAAAAACCTCAATGCCCGGTTGGATGATAAATTAATTAATCATAGTACTGAAAGGTGATTCTCCATACCGTTCCTTGGAGTATTGTTAAAAAAAATTGCTAATGTTTTAAGGAAAACAGGTATGCGAGTGGCTTTCAAGAGCAATGGGAACCTAAAAAGTTATATTGTTAGTATTAAGGATCCTGTAGAGTTAAGAGACCACTCCGGGGTTTAGTCACACCATTATTTTAGTCACAAATGTTAAAAAAGTAAAATATATATGGGTGTTCCAATACTTTTTACACTCACTATATATGATTTCATATTTAGCTAGCCAAAGTATGCCATCTTGAATAGTTTGAAGAACACATACAAGTCGGTTTAGATATTTCATTGCATTATATCCTCATCTCGAATTATATAAAACCAGCTTATACAGATTCATTCATCTAATTCTAGATCAAAATGAACTGTTAATTAAAAGTCTAAATTACTGTAGATAGTTATACAATATAATTAAATTCACAACAAAAATTAATCGTTCATAGAATAATAATACACTCAATACAACGGAAGTACCAAATTGACTTGGTATTTCAACAAAATCATGCAACATACCCTTTAAAATCCATAAAAATTGTCAAAACAAAAATGCATAACCTCCTTCGACGATGGTTGGCGGACTACTGACCCTGTTGATGAACTTAGGAGGGGGAAAACTTATCCTGGAGTTAGTAGGGAGTGGTGGGAGGGTAAAGGTAATAGGTTGAAGCCTAGGTAATAGGGTGGGTTTACACTTGCTAGTTATTGCAGGATATTTATATTAGAGAGAAATTGCGACTACTGAAAACCCATGTAAAATGTATGTCTGCAATAAATTGCTACCATGAGCAATTTATAAGCAGCTCTTGTTAGTGTGACCAATGACACGCGAAAATTTGAACATGATTGTAAAAAAACAATGATCTTATATAAATATATAGGGGAAGGTGCTGTACCTATGACCGCCGAGGCTGTGGCGACATGTAGCAACATTTTATAAATGTTGGTGTAATTAGTGTGTAGCTCCTTCAATAGAGGGCTTGTATAATCTACTTTGGATTATTCAAGCCGAATAATCCCCCATAGGGAGGAACCCCGCTTATAAGGTTGATCTCATGAAACAATCCGGAAGTGCCGACTAGAAAATTTTGCGTTTCAGAACCCCTAGAGACCGAAAATGACGCTGGTTCAAATTTGTATGTATATGTATATGTGTATATATATATATATATATATATATATATATATATATATATATATATATATATATATATGTAATTATTTATTTATTTATATATATTTGTCTGCTCGCGGATTTCTGGCGTCCCTAATGGTCCGATTTTGATGAAATTTGGCACAAAAATCCGTCGTCTCACTTGAAAGGTCAAGTAGGTTAACCAACAAAATCCGCCCACTGGAAGATGGCGTTTGGGGCGAAATTCGCGCAAAAAAAATCGTAACGCTTACGTTTTTGAGTTCTTAAGCTTGTAAATACTCGTTTTGTAGGCTTCTTGGGCTAATAAAACGAATGAAACCATTTTGAAGGCGATAGCTTTAACCGTTTCTGAGAAAATCGAAAAAAAGTTGTTAAATCAAGTTTTTGGTTTTGTTACTTAGAATCATGGGATTCAGTTGAAACATTTTTTGCATGTTTGAATTTCATCAAAACTAACATGTTAAACTTTTGGTTACGTTTGGAGTTAAGGAAGGGTTAGAATAAAATATTTTATGAACAGACATGAAATGTTTTGGGAACTTCGCATACGTTCATTAATATCTCGAACACGGTTGGGAAATTTTGAAAAGTGGATAGAAACTAATTGAAAGCTTTCTAAATTCCCTAAAAAAAAGATTCTGAAACAATTTTTCATTAGGCGATGTCAATCGAAGAAATAAGTGCTTAAAACTTCAAATACGTCAGTTTAGTTCTTATGAACGGGTTTTGTCGTTCTTTTTGAAATTTTTTTCTCTTTCCCTTAGTTTTTTATTGATTTTTATTTTTGTAATTTCTTATGTTAGGAAAATGTATTTGCGTGCAAAACAGGATAGGTAAAATGAGACCAATTTTCTGTTGCTATAAATAATGAAAAGTTTTGTGAACTTCGTATACTTTCATTAATATCTCGAAAATGGTTAAGAATCTTTGTAATCGGATGGTTACTATTCGAAAGCTTACTAAATGCTCAACAAAAAAGGTCCTGACGAAGTTTTGATTAGGCGATGTATCGGAGAAATAAGTGCTTAAAACTTTAAAGTAATTGATTTCGTTTATTCGAACTGTTCTTTTTGTCTGTTTTATTCCTTGTTATTTCTTAATTGCTTATAGTTGGGTAATGTATTTGACAATAAAACAGGTTAAGTAAAATAACAAAAACAATTTATTGTTAGAAATATAGATTTCCAAGATTCCAAGACCTTGTAACTAGCGGGACCGTTTCTAGTGTTGGCCGACCCTTCCAGGTAAGATCGTAAATCAAGACCTTTCAAGACTGGTGGAACCAAAATAATAATCTTTCTAAATTAGACTAGGGATAAGAACAGAACCGCGCTAAGATGATGCAGTTCCTGCGTGTTTTTTTGTATTATGTCTTTTTAGATAGAAATCATTTGACAAAGTAGCTATTACAATAAGAAACATGGTTTAGCTTCTGAAATTGATTTATCTTAACCAAACAATTTTTAGCATGCATTATAATTTGCACTACCACGGTGTTGTACCTCTGACCACGACTAGTTGTACCTTTGACCAGGTCAAAGGAACAACACATCTGAATAATATTTTCATAATTCAACTTTTATGTTCTTCTGCTACAAATGTTTAAAAAATAATTGATATTGGTTGCTTCAATTGTTCAAAGAATTAAAAAAATTATAAATGAAATAAGTTCAAACGGACTTTATCAATCCTCAGTGTAGCAGTTCGAACCTATCGCCTCTTATCATTCCACTTGAAGTTGTAAGACCTCATCGAACAGCGGAGGCAAGGAAAATGTCAAATAGGGGCTGGCCTAAAGGGAAACCTCGTATCCTGACAGACATTCCTGAAAAACTAATTAATGAAGCTGGAAAAAAAAAAAAAAAAAAAAAAAAAAACGAAAGCACCACCTCCTAAATAATAAACCCCTTCCTAAAAAAGTGGCCAATAAAAAGAAAATTATTCTAATGACAGTTCAGATTCTGATACTGAGACGGAAATTTCTTCAGGAGAAAGTGACGTTGATCTGTCTGATAAATGCCGTGAGTTAAGTCGATGAACAGCAACGATTTGAAAAATATGATTTGGAAAAAGGAAATTTTATACTTGTTAAAAATAAAAGTAAAAAGACTATTACATATTTAGTCGCAGAGATCTGTGGTATTAAATGTGCAATGTTTAAGATCCAATATTTGAAAAAACAAACTTTAAGTGACAAGTATACGAGAGAAGATGAAAATTTGTATAATATTGATGCTGAAGGCATTGTGGCTAAACTTCCATACCCTACTATTGCTAGTGGATCTGCTTGACAGTTAAAACGTTTATCGATTTGACTGGATTTTTCAGTATAATAATCATAACATAATATCAATAATAGCTTTCTTATTATACTTATATCCTTGTCCTGTATTTATTTAAATTACAATATTACTGAATACAATTTTTTTCTGTATTGCTGTGTTGTTCGTGGTCAGAGGTACAACACCCCATGGTAAAAGGTACAACCACATGTTTTACCTTTGACCACTGTACGATTACTTTTTAAAAATTAATAAAAAATATTAAAAGTTAAACTAGAACCTTGAAAAAATTAAATATGATAAGCAATAGAATACTAATTACAATGAAATGAAAAAAAAAAAAAATTTAGCCTTAAAATTCAAGCTAAAAAAATTAAATTGTGCAAAGTGGTCAAAGGTACAACACCTTCCCCTATACATGTATATGTGTTTATATGTGTATATATTTATATATCTTACTCTTATTGTTTTATATTTATATATATCCGTATATTTATCATTAATCCGTCATTACTCAGTCTATCTCGAGCTGTAACTAGGTGAAACAGATGTAAAGGTGTAATTAGATTGAGTTGAAAGGGCAAAAAATAAGATGAATTGAAATGTATGACTCTACCTTGGTAACATTATAGTTATAAAAGTAATATATATATATATATATATATATATATATATATATATATATAAAAGTAACGAATCCGTATTAAGTCTAATTAAAATATATCATAGAATAAAATATATATAAAGTCATCTATTAGATACCAACAATTTTTCACATTTGTATCGACGATATAAAATAGGTTGAAAGTGCTTTATTTTTTATAATTACTTTAGAAAATAATGTTGACGTGATTCTTTTACCAATTCATTTGTCTTATAGAGTAGATTAGAAGAAAAATATAATCCTTAAACTATAATTTATATTTCGTCAAATATATTCAAAAATATGCTTACGTTTTGAAGTAAACTAGTGTTATACATTTTTTTATACCAAAAATAATAGCAGATTTAAAATCAGCACCCCAAGAACACTAACGTGGCGAATAATATTGAGAAAAAAAAATAATGATTTTTCCCCGTCTGGAAGAGAATAAAAATTTGTAAGCGAAAAAGTAATGTGACGTTTTGAAATTCAATATCTCCCCTTGAAATAATCCGATTTTTACGTCATTGAAATCTTTCAAAAGAAGAAAGACTCCTTTTTCTAACCATATAAATGACTATTGTATTATCTCAAAAGATACTTGCGAAAAATGGTTATCAAAATAAAAATAAAATGTAAACATTTTGCACATAACCTCGGTCCCAGAACACTTGGAAACGCCCCGATTGGAAGGATATGTGTCATATTAAGGCCTTTACGAACATTTCACGTGTTTTTTTGTGGCTAGTGTCGCAATTATAACTAAACAGGCGACTTTGCGAGGATCCATTATTAACAAAACGGTTCTGTCACGGACATCACAATGCATACTGAAGAAAAGTAATGACATTAAAAATGCTCCGTGGAATGACGGTGTAAGGTGTACATTGTAATGATGATATGGAATGACGGTGTAAGGTGTACATTGTAATGATGATATGGAATGACGGTGTAAGGTGTACATTGTAATGATGATATGGAATGACGGTGTAAGGTGTACATTGTAATGATGATATGGAATGACGGTGTAAGGTGTACATTGTAATAATGATATGGAATGACGGTGTAAGGTGTACATTGTAATGATGATATGGAATGACGGTGTAAGGTGTACATTGTAATGATGATATGGAATGAAGAGAGTTGAATAGTAATGACATTACTGATAATGTAATTATTACCCACCGTGTAGGGGCCGCTTTAAGGTTAGTGTTCCAGGGTTAAACCCAAATAACATTAATTACAAAACGGACAAACAAAACATCTTCCCTGCTTACTCCACCGTCTTCCACAAACTGTCCTGACCTCCTTTTTGATCTTTGTTCCCAGGCTCCAGACACTTTTTCTACTTGTAAGGTAGGGATTGTCGGGGTTCGGTCACTGCTATTTAATAAAACTACATTTTATCATAAAAATGGTTTTATTGTGCCGACGTTTCGGCTTGAACTTCAAGCCTTCATCAGGGCTGTAAAAAACAAGTAGGACGGATGTAATACTGAAATATACATGTATATATATATATATATATGCCTACATACACAAATACACATACATATATACATACATATATTTATGGAAAAAGACAAAACATAAAATACTAGAACATAATATATAGAAGAACAATGTGCTCTAGAAGTGTTTGGATTATTAGGAAAACAGATATAAGAATAACAGATTACTTATTAGATTAGATATAAGAATAACAATATGGGCTTACCGATGGGAAGATAGAGAACTATTCCTCACAAATGCGGGATCATTTCTGACAGTTAATACAAGGAAACATAGGAAGAAAGGAGTTGGTGAGGGGGGGGGGGGTTCTGGACCACCCAATGGACAGAGAATATAGAAGATGAAAGAAAGAGCGGCGAAAGCGGCGAAGTACAGTAAGGGGTCATAAAGTATTTTTCTACTTGTGTGTCCCTAAACTCTTAACACCTTTTACAGCCCGCTTTTACAACCTTGGAGGGAGACCAGAGTTGCTTTTACAACCTAGAAATTTATTACTTTCATCTTCTCCGACTTACCGCCTCCTCCTCCCCTCCCCCAGTCATAACTATAAAACCCTCAGGGGGGGTAGCTGTCCCTCCTACATCCAACCATGGTTACCTAAGTGTCTTCTCTAGGTCTTCCTCCCTCCCCCCTAGGCATTCTCTAGTGGTACGTATCTGTATATTGATTATTATAAATTGTATTCACTTATAGAATACGTAGATTGATTTTCTGCTGCCAAAAAGCAGCCGAAACGTCCAATGCAGATTTCTTCCTCAAGGTCTGATTATGATTAGGATTTTTTTTTTTGACGAGGACGATAAACAGTATAATCCTTACACCCTTTGTTTGTGTTCTACAGATCATTGGGGTTAAAAATAATTAGCTAAATTCAATAGAAATTGGTTGAATAATTTTAATGAAGGGTACTCAATCTTTTACTTCGCTCATTCTATAATTGAATGTCTTATTACACTGATTCCTTATAGTTATTAAGTTGTATGTAGCCTAGGCATACCTATATTTCATATCTATACACACAAATATACATATATATTAAGTCTATTTACATTTCCCCCCCCCCTTTACATGATCTGCCAAATAAACAGCAGTTATATATATATATATATATATATATATATATATATATATATATATATATATATAAAGTGCTTCCTTTTATCGTTTGCTTTCATAAGTAGTAGATATTTACATTATTTATCTTTACTTCTTTCTAGTTTTTTTCCCCCCAATTTATACCATATAAACTATCTACAATATACACTATCCAATATAAATAACATACAATATACATATATATTTACAAACTATTTACATTTTTTCCCCCTCCAACTTGTACCATATAAACTATATACAATATAAACACTATACAATATAAATAACATGCAATATCCGTATTGTATTACATTTTTTTTTTTGCAATATATACAATACACATTCTAAACAATATTAATTATATACATTAAACAATATACAATATAAACACTATACAATATAAATAACATGCAATATCCGTATTGTATTACATTTTTTTTTTTGCAATATATACAATACACATTCTAAACAATATTAACTATATACATTAAACAATATACAATATAAACACTATACAATATAAATAACATGCAATATCCGTATTGTATTACATTTTTTTTTTTTTTTTTTTTTTTTGCAATATATACAGTATACATTCTAAAAAATATAAACTATATACATTAAACAATATACAATATAAACACTATACAATCTAGGCGCACGGTAGTGCGCCAGGCCAAGTTCCGGCCTAAGCATACTGTGTGTATATTACAGGCGGTCTTGGAGCCGATTTTTACCCTCTCATAACTTTCAACCAGGTAAAGATAAAGTTATGAAATTTTACACAGGTATTATACTACTAGATGTGAGTAAAACTGGAAATTTACACAGGTATTATACTACTAGATGTGAGTAAAGGAAAAAATCGCGAAAAGTTGTGTTTGACTCCGCTTCCGGGGCGGGGGCGTGCCAGTTTTGTACTTCCTTCGGAAACCCATCATTCCGTCCGAAACCCATGATGTGGGGTATCAAATAAATTGTCTCTGTATGAAGAACCTATATTTGATGTTTTAAGAAACAATTAGACGCATATAGGCTCGGTAAAAATCTTATACCAGCTGTCTGTCTGTATGTTTGTTCCTCTTACAAATCCGTACCGTTTGACAGATTTTGACCAAACTTGGGACACAGATGGGTCTTGATACGGGGAGAATCATAGGCTAGGTTAAATTGTCTATCAGCTGTCTGTCTGTCAGTTTGTTCCTTATACAAATACACACCGTTTGACAAATTTTGACAAAATTTGACACACATGTCGGTCTTTATCCGGGTAGTGTCATAGGCTAGTCAAAATCGTCTATCAGCTGTCTGTCTGCATGTTTGTTCCTTACACTAATTCACACTATTTGACCTATTTTGACCAAACTGGCACACAGGTAGGCCTTGGTCCAGGGAATGCACTAGGCTTTGTAAAAAAAGTCTTTCAGCTGTCTGTCCGTATGTTTGTTCCTTATACAAATTCACACCGTTTGGCCTATTTTGACCTAACTTGGCACGCAGGTAGGTCTTGATACGGGAGTGTCATATTACCTATGACGTTTTCTACTTTTTGTTCCATCGGAAAGCCATCATTCCTTCTGAAACCCATCATGTGGGGTATCAAATGAATCGTCTTGGTAAGGAGAACCTATATTTGATGTTTTAAAAAAAACATTTCGACGCATCTTAACAACAACAGTTGTGACTTCTTTCTTAAATGTAGTAAATAAAGTCGTAGGGGTTCACTGCATAATATACTTGAAAGCAGATACTAAGTTTTTCAAAGTCGAGCCATCTAAATTACAAAGTTTAGGATCACAAACCGAAAATATATCGTCTTTGTTCTTATATATTTCTTGAAGGCCTTCTGCACTTTCCCTATTGTGATCTTTATCCTCGGGATAAGGTTCCTGTGTTTTACAGTGTAATAGTTTAGTTAAGAGAGCAATCAGTTTGTCCTCTAGAGTAATGTCATCTGGAAGAGCTTCTAACTTTTCTAGTCTAGTGATTAGATGTATGTAGGTTGATTATTGGTATCAAATATCAAGCAGTAAGGAGGACCTTATGCAGAATCCAAAAACCCTGGTTTTATATGGAGTACAAAATCCAGTAGGTATGCGGCAACTAAATTCTATTTGATACTTAGAAAAAAGTAAAGAGATCCCCCAAAAAACATAAATGTGAAATAGAGGCCAAGTTCCTGCCCCCACTAAGAAACACTCCCTTCCTCAAAAATATCCCCTCCTAAAACCTCCCAAAAACGCCTTACTATTCTACACTCCAAAAAAGTAGTATGAGTTGGTGTATTAATTCAACCAAAAATATTTGCCAATACAAGAGATGATACAAGAAAGAAATGTCCAAGTTCATTACTTAGAAGACCTCATAGTTACTTACTAAGAACAGTAAAGACACTTCAACTGACCTTTAAAAACAACAATAAAAATACTTATATCCAGTTACTAAAATATCACTTTCCTCAACCAGGTATATTCTTAAACTTGACAATGTTTTTTTTGTGCCGAAATTATCTTTAGAGAAAAACTAAACATTGCCAAGTTGAAGTGGTCGATCTTAAATCTTGTGAAAATATTCTCCCCTCGGGTAAGAAGGATAGTAAGGTACGGATGTAGGAGTTCCTGGACAAGAAGCGCGGCGGTCTCCTAGTCTAGTTCTTGGACTCTAGGAGTTCTGCAAAGTGGTGGGTCGCGCTTCCTCCCTTCCAGGGGTTGTTATAGCTCCATCCTGTGGTTTTATCCTAGAATTCCCTCCTATCTGCATTTCTTATTCAGTCATGTCAGTCAGCGCCTAGATCTGTTGTATTGTTTGTGCCTTCAATTTCTGGTGTACAGTGGAGTTGTTGATTTAAGCTGTCGAAGCATAGAAGTTATAAAACTTAATCGTTGTCAGAGAAAATAGCTCCGATTAAAGAAGTTGAAAAAGGAATAAAGAAAAAATCTAAAAATGCCAAGGAATTCCTCCTAACACTTTACCAACTTACCTGAAAAATAAAGAAAAAGGTTCTTGTCCATGAAAATGACTTTTTTTAAAAAAAATAGACTTTTATTTTTACTTTTTTGATAAATTATTTGTTACTCATGTACGTAATCATCAATTTATGAAATGTTTTTTATTGTCTAAATAAAATATATGTATTTTTTAAAATTAAAAATGTGAAAATATGAAATTTGATTTTTACCCCTTTATTTTCAAAACCTTTTGTAATTCGAAGTTTGGATAAATTTAACTTTTTTATCGATCCCTAGGGGTTCAAATTATCCAAGTTCTACTGTATTTACAATATTCATTTATAAGTTTTATGGACTTCATACTCCATTTTACTCCATTTCTATTTTTATGAGAGACTTCGAATTTAGATTTTTGAAATAAGTTGGGTTTCTCTAAGTAATTCTAGAATCTTTTCTGCTGTGTCTATTGAGTCTCTTAGAGCTAAGGCCTTGTTACGGGGAATTCCATACTTTAGTAATACAGTAGAACTTGGATAATTCCAACCCCTAGGGACTGATTAAAAAGTTCGAATTATCCAAAATTCGAATTATAAAAGTTTTTGAAAATAAAGGGCTAAAAAATCCAACTTCATATTTTCACTTTTTTTAATTAAAAAAATACATTTTATTATAAGAATAACAAACATTTCATGAATTGATGATTACGTACAAAGTAATAAATAATTTATCAAAAAAGTAAAAATAAAAGTCTATTGTTTTGAAAAAAAAGTCATTTTCATGGGCTTCTCCATGGTTTTGTGGTTGTTTTAATTGCTCTTAATTTGTTGGTCAGAGGGATTTCTTCCCACATTGATTCCCATTTATTTTTAACTCTGGATTTTAGCCAGCTTTTTACATCTATCGGTTTATACATTTGAAGCTCGGGGCAATTCATCTGGGCTGCTTCCTTGGCTGCTTTATCTGCCATTTCATTCCTTAGTCTACCTGAATGACCTGGTGTCCAAAGGAATTGTACAGTTTTATCAAGGTTTTTTAGTATTTCCAGATAAATTTGGATTTTGTTGATTGTAGGTCCTGTTTTATTGTAACTTACTATACTCTGAAGCGCAGACATGGAATCAGAACATAACAGTATATGTGATTTAGTGCTGTTTATGGATACATAAAGGGCTGTGGTTATTGCTAAGAGTTCTCCGGTGTATATTGATAAATAAGATGGCAATTTATACTTTTTAGCTAACCCATTATGGATAACTTCAAATCCAACATTTTCTTCCTGCTTGGATCCGTCTGTATACAGTGCTTCATAGCTTTGATATTTTTGTAGTATATCGTTTACTTTGTATTTATGTTGTCCTTGTTGCACCTTCTTGAAACTTAGGTGTGTTTTTGGTGGGTGGTATTTCCACGAAGGTGGCCTCGATATTTGTTGGTTTGTTTCAACAGGGATGTCCTGGATTTCGCTAATCACTCCTTTATAGCCTGATTCCTATTGGAACTTGTTTTTCTGGGATTTGCTTTTTTTTTTTTTTTTTTTTTTTTTTTTTTAAATTATTATAATGGCGTGTCAACCATTAAGGTCACTAACGCCCTTCCTGTGTGTAGTAATTGTCATTATAATTCGGTAATAAGTATTAACATGTATTCATTATGATTAAATTGCTACAAATAATATTCCTATTTGCAGATTTTATTAATTCAAACGATAAACGAGAAATGATCAATTGCTTGTAAAAAAAATAAAAAATAATAAAAAAATAAATAAATTAAAAAAATAAAAATAAATAAATAAAAAAAATGGAAAATAATAAAACATAATAATAAATGTAATAAAAAAATAATAATAAAAATCAAATAAAAAAAGAATAATGTTAATAAAATAATATATAAATGAAATAAACTAACGAGCATTTCGGTCTTTATGTTCTGTCTAGATTTTGTCCATTAATGTCCTTCTCCATGAGCTATTAGATCATTTTTCGAAACTTTATGAAATAGCATGCCTTCTCTAATTGCTTTCCTTGCCAAGGTATCGACTTTCTCGTTCTGATATTTGGGATTTGCTTCATAGATTCTAAGATGGCTTGGATAAAAGATATGGTTGTAGGCTGGGTTGGTTGGTTGGAGTTTGATTTTGACTATGTAGTTGTTAATTAGCTCCTGCCTACGAAACAGAAGAGGTGGTATGGAAGCTTCTGCACATAGGCTTACTAGGTAGGACTGGTCCTGAATGTTCCTGTTGCTAGTCTGATTCCAGTGAGTTGGATACTATCTAAGAGTAGGAGGCGACTTCCACTTGCAGAAGAATACACTACAGTGCCGTAATCGATCTTAGAGCGAATAGGGCTAGTGTAGACCATAAGCATTGATTTACGATCAGCCCCCCAGGAAGTCCTGGCAAGTACTTTCATGATCCTCAGTCGCTTAGAGCATTCCTCCCTGTAGGTACATGATGTGTTTTTGCCATGTTAGCTTTCTATCTAGGAACAAGCCTAGAAATTTAGTGCTTTCACAGAACGTTAAGGTTTGCCCATATAGCTTACTAGGCAGGACTGGTCCTGATGCCCCTGTTGCTAGTCTGATCCCAGTGAGGTGGATACTATCTAAGAGTAGGAGGTCTAACGTTAAGGTTTGCCCATATAGGCTTACTAGGTAGGACTGGTCCTGATGCCCCTGTTGCTAGTCTGATCCCAGTGAGGTGGATACTATCTAAGAGTAGGAGGTCTAACGTTAAGGTTTGCCCATATAGGCTTACTAGGTAGGACTGGTCCTGATGCCCCTGTTGCTAGTCTGATCCCAGTGAGGTGGATACTATCTAAGAGTAGGAGGTCTAACGTTAAGGTTTGCCCATATAGGCTTACTAGGTAGGACTGGTCCTGATGCCCCTGTTGCTAGTCTGATCCCAGTGTGGTGGATACTATCTAAGAGTAGGAGGTCTAACGTTAAGATTTGCCCATATAGGCTTACTAGGTAGGACTGGTCCTGATGCCCCTGTTGCTAGTCTGATCCCAGTGAGGTGGATACTATCTAAGAATAGGAGGTCTAACGTTAAGGTTTGCCCATATAGGCTTACTAGGTAGGACTGGTCCTGATGCCCCTGTTGCTAGTCTGATCCCAGTGAGGTGGATACTATCTAAGAGTAGGAGGTCTAACGTTAAGGTTTGCCCATATAGGCTTACTAGGTAGGACTGGTCCTGATGCCCCTGTTGCTAGTCTGATCCCAGTGAGGTGGATACTATCTAAGAGTAGGAGGCGACTTCCACTTGCAGAAGAATACACTACAGTGCCGTAATCGATCTTAGAGCGAATAGGGCTAGTGTAGACCATAAGCATTGATTTACGATCAGCCCCCCAGGAAGTCCTGGCAAGTACTTTCATGATCCTCAGTCGCTTAGAGCATTCCTCCCTGTAGGTACATGATGTGTTTTTGCCATGTTAGCTTTCTATCTAGGAACAAGCCTAGAAATTTAGTGCTTTCACAGAACGTTAAGGTTTGCCCATAAAGGCTTACTAGGTAGGACTGGTCCTGATGCCCCTGTTGCTAGTCTGATCCCAGTGTGGTGGATGCTATCTAAGAGTAGGAGGTCTAACGTTAAGGTTTGCCCATATAGACTTACTAGGTAGGACTGGTCCTGATGCCCCTGTTGCTAGTCTGATCCCAGTGAGATGGATACTATCTAAGAGTAGGAGGTCTAACGTTAAGGTTTGCCCATATAGGCTTACTAGGTAGGACTGGTCCTGATGCCCCTGTTGCTAGTCTGATCCCAGTGAGGCGGATACTATCTAAGAGTAGGAGGTCTAACGTTAAGATTTGCCCATATAGGCTTACTAGGTAGGACTGGTCCTGATGCCCCTGTTGCTAGTCTGATCCCAGTGAGATGGATACTATCTAAGAGTAGGAGGTCTAACGTTAAGGTTTGCCCATATAGGCTTACTAGGTAGGACTGGTCCTGATGCCCCTGTTGCTAGTCTGATCCCAGTGAGGTGGATACTATCTAAGAGTAGGAGGTCTAACGTTAAGGTTTGCCAATATAGGCTTACTAGGTATGACTGGTCCTGTTGCCCCTGTTGCTAGTCTGATCCCAGTGTGGTGGATACTATCTAAGAGTAGGAGGTCTAACGTTAAGGCTTGCCCATATAGGCTTACTAGGTAGGACTGGTCCTGATGCCCCTGTTGCTAGTCTGATCCCAGTGAGGTGGATACTATCTAAGAGTAGGAGGTCTAACGTTAAGGTTTGCCCATATAAGGTCAGCTGAGGAATTGGAGTTTGGCTCCTCTTGCGAGAGAATAGTATCCCTCTGGTCTTTGCCCTTGAAAAACGGAGATTTTTATTCGCAGACCAGGTTTCCAAATCATTTAATACTTTCTGGACTGTTCTGCGCATCCATGAATGGTTTTGGAACCTTATCAGAATCACCAGGTTATCCACGTAGAGGAATGCTTTAATCGACCCAGGCATGATATTGGCTACTGAGTTTATTGCAATAGCAAATAAAATACAACTCAGAACACTTCCTTGGGGGATGCCGTATGCTATTTCTTTTGAACTCGAGGTCGTATCTCCCACTCTTACTTGAATATATCTTCTGTGTAAGAATCTCTTCATAAAGGTAGGAAGGGCTCCCCTGAAGCCCCAAGCGTGCAATGTTTCTAGTATTGTATTTCGGTCAACAGTATGGTAGGCCTTTTCCAAGTCAAAAAGTCCGATTCGCTGTAACTGCGTCATCTTAGCGCGGTTCCGTTCTTATCTCTAGTGTTTATGAAGGCATAGAATAGAAACAGTTATTACTTTGTTTAGATCAATAGCGAAACACCTATCCAAATAAAATCTCAAACAAACCAGTCTTGATTTACAATCTTACCTGTATGGGTCAGCTATCCCATAAGTCGGCCAGAAAGGCCTCCGCTCAGAGGCATTTGGAAAGCCTTGGGATCTCTCTCTTTGAACGCTACATTTTTAACAATAAATTGATCATCTTATTTTACTTAATCTGTTTTATTGTCAAATACATTATACGACTATAAGCAATTTAAAAATAACAAGAAATAAAACAGTCAAAAATAACCGCTCGAATAAACGAAATCAATTACTTTAAAGTTTTTAGCACTTATTTCTCCGATTGACATCGCCTAATTAAAACTTTCTTTAGAACCTTTTTTGTAGAGCATTTAGTAAGCTTTCGAATGGTAACCTTCTGCTTCGCAAGATTTTCAACGGTTTTCGAGATACTAACGAAAGTATACAAAGTTACCAAAACTTTTCTTGTCTGTTAATAAAATATTTTATTCTAACCCTTCCTAAACTCCAAACGTAACAAAAATTTCAACATATTATTTTTAATGAATGTAGAACATGCAGAAAACGTTTCAACTGAATCCCATAATTCTAAGTACCAAAATCAAAGACAAAAAGAACAGTTCGAATAAGCGAAATCAATTACTTTAAAGTTTTAAGCACTTATTTCTCCGATTGACATCGTCTAATCAAAACTTTTATCAGAACCTTTTTTGTAGAGCATTCAGTAAGCTTTCTAATGGTCGTCTTCCGTTTACCAAGATTCTCAACCTTTTTCGAGATATTAAGGAAAGTATACAAAGTTACCAAAACTTTTAATGTCTGTTAATAAAATATTTTATTCTAACCCTTCCTTAACTCCAAACGTAACACAAATTTCAACATATTAGTTCTAATGAAAGTAGAACATGCAGAAAATGTTTCAACTGAATCCCATGATTCTAAGTACCCAAACCAAAAACGGTATTCAAAAACTATTTTTCCCATTTTCTCGAAAACGGTTAAAGCTATCGCCTTGAAAATGGTTTCACTCGTTTTCCTAGCCCAAGAAGCCTATAAAACGAGTACTTACAAGCTTATGAAGTCAAAAACGTAAGCGTTACGATTTTCTTTGCGCGAATTTCGCCCCAAACGCCATCTTCCAGTTGGCGAATTCTGCTGGTTAACAAACTTGACCTTTCAAATTGGACGAAGGATTTTTGTACCAAATTTCATCACAATCGGACCATTAGGGAAGCCAGAAATGAGCGAACAGACAAAAATATATATATATATATATATATATATATATATATATATAAATATATACATATATATATATATATATATATATATATATATATATATATATACAAATTTGAACCACCGTTATTTTCGGTTTCTAGGGGTTCTGAAACGCGAATTTTCTAGTCGGCACTTCCGGATTGTTTCATTGTATCAACCTTATAAGCGGGGTTCCTCCCTATGGGGGAGGGAGTAACCGCGCTAAAATACACCCACTGCTTCTTTCTGTTCCACATATGTGTTACTAACGTCACTAGTTGGTCTATTGTGGACCTACGTTTCCGAAAGCCACATTGGATGGAGGATAGTAGGTTAAATTTGTCAATCGTCTGTTGACCATCTTTTCCAGGAGTTTTGATAAGCAGCTTGTGAGCGAAATCGGACGGTAACTGCTAGGACTTGATTTATCTTCAGTCAGTTTCAAGCCCCCGACGAGAGAGCATCGGTCCGAAGGATTAGCGGAGCTTCCCTCGACAGGCAGGAGACAGGCATTCAGATTTTTTATTTTCAAATTCTTATTCTTTTACACTAACAATGTAAAAGAAAGTAAGGTACTGTTTATTTTTTTCTTTATTTTTTGTTGCCTTTCGTTCTTCTCGAGTATTTCTCCTAGAAATAATATCAATTTCTTTTTTTTTTATCTATTCTCGATAATAAACTACATTCTATCTTGTTTTTTGTCTGTTTTTCTTATTTTTTTTCACGCAGTATTGGGTAATATTACAAGTATAGTTATTCATTCGCATTTTTTCTCCAGTTAAAATGCGAAAACCGCCCGACAAACGGCCTAGGGTAGACACCCCGCCGTCGCTATCCCCCCCCTCGACGGCGGATTCAGAAAATGCCCCAACCATGGAAAATATTCCAAAATTCCTAATTATTAAACGGAAGGGAGAAGGGAATTTTAATAAAATTAGCCCCTTCTTTATTAATAAAGCAGTGATTGGGTTCGTCGGTACAGTTAAGACGATTAAAAAACTAAAGGAAGGTACCCTACTTGTAGAGGTTACTAATGAAGCGCAATCCAAAAAACTAATGAACTGTAGTAAATTATGTAATGACATGGAAGTTGAAGTTACCCCACATTCTAAATTAAATAGTAGCCAGGGAGTGATTCGCTGCTACGATTTGGACGTGGTAGATTTAGAAGAAGCAAAAATGGAATTAAAATCCCAAAATGTGACGGATATTCACCGTTTCTCTATTAAAAGGAACAATGAGGTAATAAACACCCATAGTTACCTCCTCACCTTTGGAATTCCCGACCTACCGCGAAACATTAAAGTTGGTTACCTTAACATACCGGTAAAACCTTATTACCCGAACCCAACTAGGTGTACGAGATGCTTACAATTCGGGCATGTAAAGTTTTTTTGTACAAAACCATTCATGTGTAGCACTTGTAGCAACCCAAAACACGAGGGAGCCTGCAGTGGCCCGGTGATGTGTGCGGTTTGCAAAGGAGCACACAATAGTTTCGACAAAAACTGCCCGCATTTCATAGTTGAAAAAGAAATAAAAAAAATACAAATAAATGAGAAAATAACCTACGGATCAGCTAAAAAGAAATTTTTTAATAACGTTCCCCAAAATTCATTACTAAAAACGCCCAAATATTCCGAAATTCTATTAAAAACAAATACCAAAAAGACAGCAACAGCAGAAATAGGAATACAAACAGATTTATTTGAACAAAAAATTAATAATAATTCTCATAAAACTTCCCTACTCGGAAGCGAAAGGAAGACTGGAGCTGCGAGCTCCCCACCCCTCTCCCCTCCCCACTCCTCCCTACCCCTCACTCCCTCTCTCTCATCCCCTCATACCCTCTCACTCCCTCCTGTACTCTCTCCTTCCCCACCTACCCCTCCACCTCCTACCACCACTATCCCCTCCCTCCTAGCTATCTCTACTTCCCCACCTCTCCCTAGTAGTTCGGCTGCCTCTACTCCTCCCAGCAAGGCAGACGATAAGAAGCCAGAGTCCAAGGCTACAATAGCCTCTATCAGTACTAAACTCCCTAATAAGAAAACTCCACCCGTACTCACAAATAAACAATCCCGACCTAGCTCGGCCAACACACCCAAACCACAGAGAAAGAAAGTAAATGATAAAATGGATGTCGATTCCACACAATAGAATGTATATTAAATACAAACAATTCAAAACAATGTGTATGAAACCAAATTTTTTATCAACAAATATACTATCAACACACAACAAAAAATATACCTGCATAAACCAAAACAATATTGAAACATACCACTCCACGCATTACACTCAGCTAATACTTATAAAATATATGCTCATGCTAATGGTTATAAATATTTATGCAAGTTCCAAGAAATTTAGTTATATGTACTCATGCATGTTTACTTCTATTATATTATTATTGATAACTAAATTTATTTATGTCTGTAGGCGTATGTCTGAGAGTATGCATGTGTATGTATGTGTATGTGTGTGTATATACATATATATATATGTGTGTGTGTGTGTGTGTGTATGTATATGTATGTGTGCGCGTGTTTATATATACATATATAAATAAAACAAATCTCACCCTAAATGTATAGAAACCACGGAAATAACTTTAAATTAATTCAGTGGAATTGTAACGGGATAAGAACACACCTAAGCGACCTGCAACTAATAGTACAGGACTACTCGCCAGATTTCATCTGTCTACAAGAAACCAACCTAAAGGAATCTGACAATTTCACACTTAAGGGCTATAACATTCACCGCTATGACTACCTCCTCGGGGGGAAAGCATGCAACGGGGTACTTATCGCCATATCAAACAAAATACCATTCAAAATAGTCGACATTCAATCCAACCTTCAAGCAATAGCAATCCAAACCCAAACAGACATTCCCATTACAATAGCAAATATTTACCTCCCACCCAGCAACACTTTGAATAATCAGGACATAGACCAACTAATCAAACAACTCCAGAAACCACTGATTTTCTTGGGGGATATGAATGCCCATTCAAAATATTGGGGATCGAAGACCGATAACAATAGAGGGAACATTATTGAAAAGGCTATTTATGAAAACAACTTACATATCCTTAACACTGGAGAACCCACCTTCCTCAGTAATACATATCAAACCCTATCAGCAATAGATGTTTCAACCTGCTGCAGCCACATAATAAAACACGCCACATGGAATGTACTCCCAGACCAATATTCCAGCGATCATTTTCCCATACTTATAACAAGCTACGCTGATTTACCAACTCCAACCAAGAAAGTAAGATGGAAAATGAATAATGCAGACTGGGATATGTTCCAACAACTTGCAGTAATACGCGGGCCTCTCCCTAATGACACTGAAGAAGCAAACCAAAAAATCACCCAAACCATCATTGACGCAGCAACCCAAGCTATCCCAAAAACAAATTCGGAATCTAGACACCGAACCTTACCTTGGTTTAACCAAGAATGCAAGGACGCTATTAAAAGCAGAAGAAGGGCATATAGGAAATTCATCCGAAATATGTCCGAAGAAAACCTCATAAGTTACAAAAAGGAAAAAGCAAAATGCAAGAGGATCATAAATACAACCAAGGCCAATTCCTGGAAAAATTATGTATCCACCATAAACTCCTCTACCCCTTCAGCAACAATATGGAACAAAGTCCGCTCAATTGCCGGAAAAACCCAGAGACCCCCAATCTACATAAATGTAAACGGAAAGCTCAACACAAACGAGCTGGATATAGTAGAAGAATTTGCTACGGCTTTCAGCAACCAGAACCACAGATATGAACCAATGTTTTCAATATACAAAACTGAACAAGAATCGGAACCGATACACTTCCATGAAGATGATGAAAATAGTATACCATACAACTCCCCCCTTACCATGTCCGAATTCAGATACGCAATAGCCAGACTCACAGGAAAATCCCCCGGCCCAGACGAAGTGACATACGAAATGATCCAAAAACTACCAGAACCATTCAAATTCAAAATCCTTCAACTTTATAACTTAATCTGGCAGACTGGCAACATACCGAAGACGTGGAAACACGCAATCATTATACCAATTCCCAAACTTGGAAAAAGCTCAAGTGAAGCCACAAACTACAGACCAGTGTCACTCACCAACTGCTTGTGTAAAATACTGGAAAGAATGGTAAATAGAAGACTTAGCTGGGTTCTGGAAAACTACAAGCTCCTGAATGGCCTCCAATGCGGCTTCACTAGAGGACGATCCACAATCGATAATCTGGTGAAACTGGACACATACCTACAAGAAACGTTTATAAACAACCAACATGCTATAGGGATATTCTTCGACATACATAAAGCTTTTGATACAGCATGGAGATATGGGATATTGAAGAAAATACACTCCTGGGGATTGCGTGGAAACCTGCCTACCTTCATCCAAAGATTTCTAGAAGACAGATCATTCCAAGTACAGGTTGGAAATACGCTCTCTAATATTCACTTTCAAGATACAGGAGTCCCCCAGGGAAGTGTCCTGAGTACCACATTATTTGCCATAGCGATAGACGAAATTACCAACTGCATAACATCTAGAGTTCAAGGGCTATTATTTGTCGACGATTTTGCCATAATTTGTAGGTCAGAAAGCCTACCATTTATTCAAAAACATCTTCAGGTAGCCGTAACAAAGCTACAGAGATGGTCCGAAAGAACAGGCTTCAAATTCTCTCCCGATAAAACGAAATGTATGCTATTTTCCAGACGAAGAACCACCTTAAGCCAACCCACCATAAATTTGTACAATTCACCCATTATATACGCTGAGAGCATCAGGTTCCTAGGACTTACCTTTGATACGAAACTAAAATGGACTGAACATATAAATGATCTGAAAAAACGTTCAGCGGACAGACTTAAGCTTCTTAGAGTATTGGCAAACACAACTTGGGGTGCCGATCGAAAATCCCTGTTGACCATCTACAAAGCGGTAATACTGGCCAAGATCGACTACGGAAGCATGATATATGGCTCGGCCAGACTTACTGTGTTGAACAAACTCGATGCCATTCACCACGCAGGGATCAGAACAGCAATAGGAGCCTTCCGTTCCAGTCCAATTCTCAGCATGTGCGTAGATGCAGGAATACCCCCCCTGCTATTCAGAAGACAACAGTTAGCTGCCCGATATATGTCCAAACTAGCAATTCAACCAACACACCCTACTTACCCATATGTATTCAATAGAAGATACAGCCGAAAATTTGAGAGCAAACCTACATCCACAAAACCAATAGGAATCAGACTAAATAACATAACAGAATTCCTACTGCAACATAACATAAATCTACCGCCACCCCCCGTCTTCCCACCCTGGACCATAGAGCTACCGAAAATAAACACCCAACTCACAAGACTCATCAAGAAAAGCACAGGGACTATGCCAGTCCATGAAGCAAAGTCCAAGTTCAATGAAATCTTAAAACAAAAACAAGGAGCCAAAGTAATATTCACCGATGGCTCAAAAATAAATGAATCCACGTCTTGTGCCACATACAACGGAGAAACAATAACCAAGTGTAAACTAAACAAGCTCTGCAATATTCATTCTGCTGAGCTCACTGCAATTGGATTAGCTCTGTATCAAAACCTCCAGACAACCCAGACAAATATACTGATATGCACGGACTCCTTAAGTTCTATACTCAGCCTACAAGATATGTACTCAAAAAATGCAATAGTTCAAAAAATACAAACCTACTTCCATACACACAAACTGCAAGGAAACTCGGTCGAATTCATTTGGATTCCCAGCCACATAGGAATTAAAGGAAATGAGGTTGTAGATATGGCCGCAAAAGAGGCGCACAACTTGAGGGAAATCACGCCGACCCCATTAACCGGAAATGAACTATATCTCCCTTTAAAAAACAAAATAAAGAAAAACTGGGAAGATATGTGGCAAGAGGTGGAGCAGAACAAACTAAAAGACATAAAAAACAACGTAGAATCCTGGACCTCTTCATCAAGGGAAAATAGAAGAGAGGAAGTAGTCATAGCCAGAATGAGAATTGGACACACCAGAATCACCCATGGATATCTGATGGCAAGAGAACAACCTCCGAATTGCCCAAGGTGCAGGGAAACACTGACTATAAAGCATCTGTTGTCTCAATGCCAGCATTATAGGAAAGAATTAGACGAACTAAACATTCCTATAAACGTAAGAGATGCTTTAGGTGACAAGGCAGATATATTAAACAATGTAATTAAATTCCTTAAAAAGATAGAATTATATAATGAAATATAATTATTTTATAAATGATATACAGAAATATATATAAATAGGGTGTTGTAAGAATGTATATAGGGTAGTATCTAAGGATGTGGATGAAGTAACATGTATGTAGTATGAATGTTTGTAAATAGTAGATAATGTGTATATAGTAATGTGTAAATAGTAATAATGTGCATGTAAAAAAAAAAAAAAAAAAAAAAAAAAAAAAAAAAAAAAAAAAAAAAAAAAAGACATGTAAATGGTAGGCAATAATATGTATATAGTAGTAGTTAAGGTTTTGTATGAAATAACATGTAAGAGAAAAAAAAAAAAAATAAATAAATAAAAAAAAAATAAATAAATATAAAAAAAAAAAAATAAAAAAATAAAAAAAATAAAAAAAATAAAAAATTTAAAAAAAAAAAAAAAAAAAAAAAAAAAAAAAAAAAATAAATAAATAAATAAATGTAAATAGTAGGCAATAGTATGTATATAGTAGTAGTTAAGGTTTTGTATGAAATAGCATGTAAGAAAAAAAAAAAAAAAAAAAAAAAAAAAAAAAAATATTGCATGTAAATAGTAGGCAATAATATGTATATAGAAGTATGTAAGGTTGTGTAAAATAGCATGCAAGGAAAGGGAAGAAAAAAAAAATAAAATAAAATAAAATAAAAAAAAAAAAAAAAAAAATAATAAATAAATAAATAAAAGAAAAAGTAAATAAAAAAAAAAAATAAAATAAATAAATAAATGTAAATAGTAGGCAATAGTATGTATATAGTAGTATGTAAGGTTGTATATAAAATAGCATAAATTAAAAAAGAAAATAATAATAATATAATAAAAGTTAAATAATAAATAAATGAAAAGCATAAAAACAATCCACCATCACAACACAAAACATAATCTACATGGAAAAAATCGGGCAATGAGAACCACAAAGTTGTTTGCCCTGAAACCCAATCCAAATCCAAAATTGATTTATCTTTCCCAGGTTTCAATACAGGATGATAATAGATTCACGCCATGCATTTGGGTAATTAGAGGTTTCCTAGATTTTATTGAATACTGATAGCAGGTAATGTTTTACGGAAGGAGGAAAGTTTTTAATCATATCATTATGGATTTAATCTTTTCCGGGGGTTGAAGATTTTAATTCCCCTATTGCTACTTGCAGCTCCCAGATGGTGAATGGGCAGTTGTAATCGTAAGGAATTAGAGAATCTTGGGTTGAAGTGTCCGTAAAATTGACTTGATGTTGGGGGTGATTGTCATGTTTTTGGTTGAGAGAATTTTGAGAGTTTGAGATGGATGTAAAGTGGTTTACAAGAGCTTCGGATGTTTTATGTGGATCGGAGGTTATTTCATTTTGAATTTTAAGGATTGGAACTTCATTGTTATGTTGACCTGCTATACTCCGAATTTTTTGCCACACTTTTCTTATGGGGGTGTGGATGGATATTGTGCTTATGTAGTCAGCCCAGGATGCGGCTAACTACATAAGCACAATATATAAGCTATATTTAGGTTACTAAATTCTCTACAAAAAATGTTTTTAAGACATTTTTGATGGGATGGTCATATTAGGAGAAATAAGTGCTTAAAACTTAGATAGTTAGTTTCGTTTATTTAAACGGATCTATTTGTGTGTTTCCCGCAGTTGTTTTCTTTTTTTTTTTGGGGGGGAATATTTTGTTTTTATTTTGGGATTCTCTGATGCCGTATGAATATCTATTAGGCCCCCTTCGTTTAGTTTCCTTAATATCTCGAAAACGATTGAGAATCTTTGTAAACGGAAGGTTACCATTCGAAAGCTTACTAAATGCTCTACAAAAAAGGTTCTGAAGAAAGTTCTGATTAGACGATGTCAATTGGAGAAATAAGTGCTTTTTTCGAATGGTTCTTTTTGTCTGCTTTTATTCCTTGTTATTTTTTAATTGCTTATAGTTGAATAATGTATTTGACAATAAAACAGGTTAAGTAAAATAAGAAAAAGAATTTATTGTTAGAAAAATAGCTTTTCAAGAGAGAGATTCCAAGAAAGATTAATGGCCTCTATGCGGCGGCCTTTCTAGGGTTCACCGACCCATGCAGGTAAGACCATAAAACCTTTTCAAGAAAAGTCGAACCAAAGTAAAAACTGTTTCTATTTTAATCTTTCCAAATTAGACTAGGAATAAGAACGGAACCGCGCTTTGATGATGCTTTTCCTGCGAGTCGGACTTTTTTTTTATTTTTGACTAGATTTCTGCTTTTTGTAATTTATTAGGTTATCTTTTGTTGGGCTTTTCTGAAATTTTTTGAGAGCTTTATTTTTTATTGTAATGGACTTCCGACATTCTTCGTCAAACCATGGTGTGTGGTTTCCTTTCGGAAGTCCTTTGGTTTTTTTAATTGTCTGTAGAGCTGTTGTTATAATGTTCTGGGTGAAACTGTCAATTATCTCATCTATATTTCCGGAGAGTTGTTCTGTGTATTTGTTGTGTGTTTCTGTGAAGTCTTCCCAATTGGCTGATTCAATGATCCATTTTGGATGTCGGTTTATCTTGGGTAAATCAGAAATAAATTTTACAAGTATTGGAAAATGATCGCTCCCATATTGTTCGCCACAGACACTCCAGGTTAATTGTGTAAGAAGGTTTGGTGAGATGAAAGCTAGATCTAAGGCAGAGGTATGTTGCTTCTCCTGTATTCAGTATGAGTGAGTCAGTTGTATCTATGATTCTTCTGATGATATTTCCCCTAGTGTTTGGTGTTGCTGTACTCCAGGACTGATGTGACCCTTTCAAATCCCCGACTACTATATATGGTGTAGGAAGTCTGGTAATTAGTTGCAATAAGGCTGTTTCATTTATTCGTTCGGTTGGTGGTAAATAAATGTTACAGATTGTAACTTCAAAACGTAATTTGACTCTAATGATGAGTGCTTGAAGTGGGGATTGTAGTTCCAGTTCTTCGGCAAATAGACCGTTTCGAACTGCAATGGCAACTCCCCCATCGCTGGGCTCGCTCGTTTTCCCTAAGTTCTATTTCTTTCCTGTAGATGGAGTCATTTTTTATGTTTATGTTAACATTGGAAGAAAGTTTCGTTTCTTGCAAGCACAATATGGCAGGGTTGGTATCTTTTAAGAGAATCTGCAGCTCCTCAAATTGGGTACGAAGGTCATTTAGGTTCCAGCTAATTATAGTCATGGCAATTTGAATGTTGGGGTAGTCCTATTTTACTGGATATCTAGGCGCACGGTAGTGCGCCAGGCCAAGTTCCGGCCTAAGCATACTGTGTGTATATTACAGGCGGTCTTAGAGCCGATTTTTACCCTCTCATAACTTTCAACCAGGTGAAGATAAATTTATGAAATTTTACACAGGTATTAAACTACTGGATGTGAGTAAAACTGGAAATTTTCATAATTCTACATCGAATAGTTTCTGAGATATAAGCGATCGAAAATCGGGATTTATAGGACTCACTCACTCACTCACTCACTCACTGACTCATCAAAATTATTAGGCACTTCCCATGATGCTAGAGACTTGAAATTTTGCATGAAGATAGATATGAAGGTGTTATTAAAGGAAAAAATCGAAAAATCGCGAAAATTTGTGTTTGACTCCGCTTCCGGGGCGGGGGCGTGCCAGTTTTGTACTTCCATCGGAAACCCGTCATTCCGTCCGAAACCCATGATGTGGAGTATCAAATGAATTGTCTCGGTATGAAGAACCTATATTTGATGTTTTAAGAAACAAATAGAGACGCATACAGGCTCGGTAAAAATCTTATACCAGCTTTCTGTCTGTATGTTTGTTCCTCTTACAAATCCGTACCGTTTGACCGATTTTGACCAAACTTGGGACACAGATGGGTCTTGATACGGGGAGAATCATAGGCTAGGAAAAATTGTCTATCAGCTGTCTGTTTGTCTGTTTGTTCCTTATACAAATACACACCGTTTGACCGGTTTTGACAAAATTTGACACACATGTCGGTCTTTATCCGGGTAGTGCCATAGGCTAGTCAAAATCGTCTATCAGCTGTCTGTCTGCATGTTTGTTCCGTACACAAATTCACACCATTTGACGGATTTTGACCAAACTTGGCACACAGGTAGGCCTTGGTCCGGGGAATGCACTAGGCTAGGTAAAAAAGGTCTTTCAGCTGTCTGTCTGTATGTTTGTTCCTTATACCAATTCACACCGTTTGGCCTATTTTGACCAAACTTGGCACGCAGGTAGGTCTTGATACGGGAGTGTCATATTACCTATGACGTTTTCTACTTCTTGCTCCATCGAAATGCCATCATTCCTTCTGAAACCCATCATGTGGGGTATCAAATGAATCGTCTTGGTAAGGAGAACCTATATTTGATGTTTTAAAAAACATTTCGACACATCTTAAAAACAGTTCTGACTTCTTTCTTAAATGTAGTAAATAAAGTCGTAGGGGTTCACTGCATAATATACTTCAAAACAGATACTAAGTTCTTCAAAGTCGAGTCATTTTTGTTCTTATATTTTTCTTGAAGGCCTTCTACACTTTCCCTATTGTGATCTTTATCCTCGGGATAAGGTTCCTGTGTTTTACTGTGTAATAGTTTAGTAAAGAGAGCAATCAATTTGTCCTCTAAAGTAATGTCATTTGGAAGAGCTTCTAACTTTTCTAGTCTAGTGATTAGATGTATGTAGGTTGATTATTGGTATCAAATATCTAGCAGTAAGTAGAACCTTATGCAGAATCCAAAGACCCTGGTTTTATATGAAGTACAAAAGCCAGTAGGTATGCGGCAACTAAATTCTATTTAATACTTAGAAAAAAGCAATGAGATCCCCAAAAAAACATAAATGTGAAATAGAGGCCAAGTTCCTGCCACCACAAAGAAACACTCCCTTCCTCAAAAATATCCCCTCCTAAAACCCCCCAAAAACGCCTTACCATTCTACACTCCAAAAAAGTAGTATGGGTTGGTGTATTAATTCAACCAAAAATATTTGCCAATACAAGAGATGATACAAGAAAGAAATGGCCAAGTTCATTACTTGGAAGACCTCATAGTTACTTACTAAGAACAGTAAAGACACTTCAACTGACCTTTAAAAACAACAATAAAAATACTTATATCCAGTTACTAAAATATCACTTTCCTCAACCAGGTATATTCTTAAACTTGGCAATGTTTTTTTTGTGCCGAAATTATCTTTAGATAAAAACTAAACATTGCCAAGTTTAAGAATATACCTGGTTGAGGAAAGTGATATTTTAGTAACTGGATATAAGTATTTTTATTGTTGTTTTTAAAGGTCAGTTGAAGTGTCTTTACTGTTCTTAGTAAGTAACTATGAGGTCTTCCAAGTAATGAACTTGGCCATTTCTTTCTTGTATCATCTCTTGTATTGGCAAATATTTTTGGTTGAATTAATACACCAACCCATACTACTTTTTTGGAGTGTAGAATGGTAAGGCGTTTTTGGGGGGTTTTAGGAGGGGATATTTTTGAGGAAGGGAGTGTTTCTTTGTGGTGGCAGGAACTTGGCCTCTATTTCACATTTATGTTTTTTTGGGGATACTATTTACAAGTAGGATATGTGCAATAATTGTTTTTTGATTTTATTATTATAAAAGAATAATTTATACGTTTTTAGATATGTATACATTAGCTTAGCTTTTATTAACTGTATGGGTTCAATTATATTTACAAATACTTGGCAAGTGATATTGTATATTCTATGAGGTATATATGTATGTTGAGTGAAGAAAAGGTTTGTAGCACCCTTCAAATAATCTATTAGCGTTATTGAAGTAGTAATATGTTTTGAAAAATCATTTTTATTTATTGTAGTTTTCCTTTTCTTGGTATAAAATTTTCTTCCGATAATTGGATTTGGTGGAGTATATGTGTCATTTGGGTAAAGTTTATGTGAGGTATGTGTGTTTGAGTTATGAGGTGGTTTACTGATATGAGGTGGATTACTGATATCAGGTGGATTACTGTTATGATAGTATGTGAGGTATGTGTGTTTGAGTTATGAGGTGGTTTACTGATATCAGGTGGTTTACTGTTATGATAGTATGTGAGGTATGTGTGTTTGAGTTATGAGGTGGTTTACTGATATGAGGTGGATTACTGATATCAGGTGGATTACTGTTATGATAGTATGTGATTATGTGGGTGTTTATATTCATATAATGCATAGGGTTTCAGGTGGTTTTCATGTCTTCATCACTTTTTTTAGTATTTTGTTTTTTTTTGTTAATGAGTTCCGCCGAGGAAGAGGCGGGGTTTTAAATTTCTCAATATTTTGTACCCCGCCCTGTGACTGGGGTGAGTGTTTACTCGTTGATCCCGGGAGCGAGGAGAGATGGACCGCTCACGGGAGGTAGAGGGAGAGAGGTGTTGGCTAGGCCTGGGAGGGAGTGAGAGGGAGGGTGAGTGTAGAGGAAGAGAGCAAGTGGAGGGGATGGGTTATAGCCAGTCTGTGTCGAAGCCTCAGCTTTAGCTCTGGCTTCTAGAACCTTCGATATAGTATCTACAGAAATACAGTCATCTGTCTGAATACCTATTTCCTTAACTTCCTTTCGTACATTCCTAGCTACTTCTGAATAACTTTTATTAATTGGTTGGCTTTCTTTATATTTCCTTCTATTCTAGCTATACTATAAGGTACTTTTTCTTTGAACTGTATTGTTGTGCTAATGGCCGTAGCAATAGATGCACCGAGAGGAGAGGAAAAAAACTGTATTGTTTTAATTTCCTTTTCTTCTATCAACTTGGGGCATTTCATATCTAGGCTTGGGTGGTGGTTCCCACAATCTAGGCTTGGGTGGTGGTTCCCACAATCTAGGCTTGGGTGGTGGTTCCCACAATTTACACAGTTTGGGACAATTGATTTGCACGGAGTACCGCTATGTAATGGTTTGGAGCAGAAATTACATATCGGTTCTTTAACACATTTATCTGGAAAATGACTCAGTTTAAGACAGGTCCTGCAGCGGATTGGGTTAGGGATACACATTTTAACTCTTAATTTTTGGTATCCCACATTAATAGTTTCTGGGAGGGTCGGCACTGAAAATGTAAATACATACAAATGTGTATGTTTTTCTATTCCTGACCTAGTAATTATTCTTTTAATTTCCATTACATTAAAGCATCTTAATTCTTCCAATATTTCAGTCGGATCGATTCCTTCCAGGTCCGGACAAAATATAACACCTTTTGTTATATTTAACTTCTCGTGTGCGCTCACTTTTACTATTATTGTTGGCCCAAAATTATTTAATTTTAACAATTTATCTGATTGCTCCTTTGAAATTGTTTCGACCAAAATCGTCCCATTTCTTAACTTTATGACATTGTTAGGTTCCCCGCATAGGTTATTTATCGTTTTAGATAATAAAAAAGGTGATAATTTTTTATGATCACCTTCCTCATCCCTTTTAATAATTAAAAATTGATTTTTGTTTAGCGAACCCTCAACTGAGGTAATTTCCAAATGGTGGAATAAATTTCTTTTAAATCTTTTTGTGTTTGGGGAGCGTATGTCGGGGGGTTTATTCATTATTAAGGCTTTTTATTTGTAGTTGGTTCTAATTTATTCCCTTAAAAGTAAAGCACAAAGAAGGTATTTGTGAATAATAAGTAATATTAGGGTTTTAAAAATAAAATAAAATTAAAAGCGGAGAAAGAAAAATAATTTCTTTAAAATAAATTAAAGAAATAGGCGCAACTGCCGTCGTTTTGAGTAAGATTACAACTGAAAACTGTACAAAAGAAAGAGAGAGCAATAATAATAAATGGAAACTAAATTTAAACTATATATATATATATATATATATATATATATATATATATATATAATATTTATAACTTAGCCTAAGACTTAGCTGTCCGGGCAGGCGAGCTTTGCCCGTCCTAATCCTCAGGAGCGTTCCGATGCACAGTGCTGCAGCCTGGGGACAAAAGCCGAAAATGCAACTATTTTTTCCAACTTGTTTTGCTTTACAAATCCTTTTAGATTGACCTCAGTGACATGGAATGGGGGCTTTTATTCGAATATTATTAACACAAAGGATTCAAACCCATGTTTGAACAAGTGGCAGTTCGCTTATCTTTCTAAACTAAACGATTTCCATATAAAAGTCTATTCGAATTTTTAGTATTTATCTATTAGTTTCTTACCTTCTTCGATGCCTTAGCATCGAATCTTTGGACCCTTTAATTTCTTTAAGCAGGAAAAGAAACCATTCGAATTCAAAGCCTTAATGACCGCAACAACACGAATTTAACTCTTTCCAAGTTGAACTGGACAACTTATCGCCATCCGAAGATAGTTTTTCGGACAGCGAATAATTGATTTTAATTTTTTATACTTATTTTTGTATACTTATTTCTAATTTTTTGTATAGTTATTTCTAATTTTTGTATAGTTATTTCTAATTTTTGTATAGTTATTTCTTTTTTCTTCGATTAAATTTGGATTGTCCACTTCAAATAAATATTTGTAAATATTATTTTAATTGGAAACAACTTAGTTTTTATTCAAGGCCCTTAAAATACATGTGTTCTTTATTGATCAAATTAGTTTACTCATTAAATGTCCGCCAAGAACGACTTTTGTCCACTTAATCCATTAAAACGCCGCACTGTGTGATGTGTTCACCTCGGCTGCTTCAACTCAACCCCCCTGAAGTTCTGACGTTTTTTCTCCTAGCCGAATCCGAACCATACCTTGTCTTCAAAAATACTCTTATTCTAGAAATATGTCTGATGTACTCAGGTGCTTTAAATATATGTGAAAATACTGTTTAGTTTTAAGTATAGCGAAAACTCAGTTAAAATATGTAAAATTTTCTTTATGGAATGATATTTGAATGAGAATTTCAATTTTTCTAATTTTTACATAAAAAATATTGATTCTAATCTCACTGATCATGTGGGTCCGACTATGTGAGAATTAGTACGGCACCCGACCGAAGGTTAAATACCCAAAATTAATAAATAGCTTTTATGCATACAAAAATTATTTTTACTGGTTGTAAATATCCCCTAGTAAAAATCTCCTCCAGTTAAAGAGAAACCCCACCCTCATAATAGTAATAAAAAAGTCCGGCTCACAGGAACTGCATCATCTTAGCGAGGTTCCGTTCTTACTCCTAATGTTGGAAAGGTTGACATAGAAACAGTTATAATTTTGATACGAAGACAAGTATAGTTGGGATTCGGCTAGGAGAAAAACGTCAGACTTTCAAAAAGAAATCTGTATTTTGGACGTTTCTACTGCAACAATGGCAGCCTTCTTCAGCTAAAAAATATATACAACTTATAAGTAAAGAAAATGTACAAGTAGTAAGTAAAAGACAGGCAGGAATGAGCGGAGTATATATATCAATACAATAAATTTTAACCAATCTTATTTTTAAAAACAATGAAAATACGGTAGTTGGAAAGAAAACAACATGTAGAACTTGTTAGTAAAAACAGTACAAAAAAAATATTAAACAGTAAAAACAACGCACATTTTTTATGTAGTGAAAAACAAAATCTATTTTTATAAGTGAATACAATTTATAACAATTAATATATAGATACATACCACTAGAGAATGCCTAGGGGGGAGGGAGGAAGACCTCGAGGACAACTTAGGTAACCATGGTAGAAGTATGAACGACAGCAACTACGCCGGTGGTCTTTATACTTATGAAAAAGGGGTGGGGAGGGGGTAAATCGGTGCAGATGAAAGAGGCGCAATTGCTGGGTTGTAAAGGCGGGTTGTAAAGGAGATTGTAAAGGCGGGTTGTAAAGGAGGTTGTAAAAGGTGTTAAGAGCTTTGGGACACACAAGTAGAGAAATTGTCTGGAGCCTGGGAACAAAGATAAAAAAGGAGGTCAGGACAATTTATGGAAGACGGAGGAGTAATATACCTGTCTGTCTGGAAGACCCAACTATACCTGTCTTTGTATCTCTACAGCGGCTAACTATCTCCATCTACAGTTATAATTTTGGTTATACCTTTCATGAAATAATTTATTTAAATTTTTACGTCCATTTATTATTAACTACGAATTTTAGGACGGGTTATCTACAGGTTACCACCCTTTTCTAGCCAGGATAGGGCTGATGCCTTTTCTTTTTTCTGAAGAAAAGCCACCACCCCTAGTGGGAATCGAACCCGCGACCCTTGGCTGGGAGTGCCTCACCCTCACGGCCAACGGGCCTCTTTCATGAAATAATATAACCTGGAAGCCGTTAAGTCGCCATAGTTGCGAGCTAACGAAAATAAATATAACCTGGAAATGATCGGCAACTTTTGATCGCTAATTCATGAATGTGTTTATAACTAACTAGTCTTTATCAATATTTATTACTAGCAGACTACCCGTGCTTCACCACGGCCGATAAGTAGTTTTATATTGCGTTAAATAAGGTATGATCAAAATTAACGCTACTACATAATTTTGTACAGCTTATTATTGCACGGACTTTAAAGTTACCCAAGAAACACCATGTGGAGGTAACAGTGCTTGTTTCTGTTAAGGAGTAAAAAAAGAAAAATACAACAACCATTTAAAAAGTTAGGTAAACAGAGACATTTACACGTTAAAAAGAATAAAACTAACAACTTTGAAGTTTTAAGCACTTATCTCTTCGATTGACATCGCCACACCGAACATTACAACAGAATCTTATTTATTTATTTTTTTTTTTTACGGCGCATCTACTTCTAGGTCATTAGCGCCGACATTTCCCAGCGGCTCACTAGCAGCGAGGAATTTTCCCAGCGAGCCGTGGGATGAGAAAATTCCTGCCGGAGGTTGGGAATCGAACCCACCATCTCCCGCTTATGAATCCAAGGCACTAGCCATTAGACCACGGGAGACCCCAAAACAGAATCTTATTGTAGAGAATTTAGTAACCTTTCGAATAGCCACCTTTCACTTCCTACGAGTTCCCAACCGTTTTCGAGATATTTTAGAAAATGTACTGATATCCGAAAACTTTGTATCACCATTCGTACAATTTTTTTCCATATACTTCGTTTCTGAACATCCAAACCGAAAATATAGTTTTGAAAAGTATTTCTATCAATTTTTCTGTTAAATGGCTACAGAACTCGCTTAAAAAATGGTTTCATTCGTTTTCCTACGTTAAGGAATCTTTCACAGAAATTTCGCTCCAAAAACCATGTTCCAGTAAAAGAATTCAACTGGTTAATGAACTTGACCTTTTAAATGAGAAGAATGATTTTTGTGCCAAATGTTATCAAAATGGAACCATTTTTGAGCTGATGAGGAACTTCTTAATAATTCAAACCCCCCGAAAAGTACTTAAACATTTGAATATAAAAAAAAACCTTTCTTAGCGAGTGTTTACATTCTAAACGTATTGTCCGTGCAAAATTTCAAATTTTTGTGTCAAGTGGTTCGGGATATAATTACCTCGGATGGACCACCACCAGGGCTTAAATCCTATGAGGGACAAAATCACAGTTTATTTCTAGTAATTCAAGGACTGCCATCTTAGTGGAAATTAACCTCAATTATTTATTTATTTATTAATTTTTTCGCAATATTGGCGACAAAACATATTGAGAACAATGATAGATTGATATCTTTGTGGTAATTCGTCCAGTAGAGTTGGTTGATACGTCCAGTAGAGTTTGCTACGTCCAGTAGAGTTGGTTGATACGTCCAGTAGAGTTGGTTACGTCCAGTAGAGTTGGTTACGTCCAGTAGAGTTGGTTACGTCCTGTAGAGTTGGTTGATACGTCCAGTAGAGTTGGTTGATACGTCCAGTAGAGTTGGTTACGTCCAGTAGAGTTGGTTGATATGTCCAGTAGAGTTGGTTACGTCCAGTAGAGTTTGCTACGTCCAGTAGAGTTGGTTACGTCCAGTAGAGTTGGTTGATACGTCCAGTAGAGTTTGCTACGTCCAGTAGAGTTGGTTGATATGTCCAGTAGAGTTGGTTACGTCCAGTAGAGTTTGCTACGTCCAGTAGAGTTGGTTACGTCCAGTAGAGTATGTTGATACGTCCAGTAGAGTTGGTTACGTCCAGTAGAGTTTGCTACGTCCAGTAGAGTTGGTTGATACGTCCAGTAGAGTTGGTTACGTCCAGTAGAGTTGGTTACGTCCAGTAGAGTTGGACACGTCCAGTAGAGTTGGTTACGTCCAGTAGAGTTGGTTACGTCCAGTAGAGTTGGTTACGTCCAGTAGAGTTGGTTGATACGTCCAGTAGAGTTGGTTACGTCCAGTAGAGTTTGCTACGTCCAGTAGAGTTGGTTGATACGTCTAGTAGAGTTGGTTGATACGTCCAGTAGAGTTGGTTACGTCCAGTAGAGTTGGTTGATACGTCCAGTAGAGTTGGTTACGTCTAGTAGAGTTGGTTGATACGTCCAGTAGAGTTGGTTACGTCCAGTAGAGTTTGCTACGTCCAGTAGAGTTGGTTACGTCCAGTAGAGTTGGTTACGTCCAGTAGAGTTGGTTACGTCCAGTAGAGTTGGTTACGTCCAGTAGAGTTGGTTACGTCCAGTAGAGTTGGTTACGTCCAGTAGAGTTGGTTACGTCCAGTAGAGTTGGTTGATACGTCCAGTAGAGTTGGTTACGTCAAGTTAGTTTCATTGCTGTATGTCAAATAGTCAGATGTCAAGTAGAGATAACTGCTATTTATTTGGATAGTTAGTTCATATAGTTGTTTGTCTAGTAGTTGTCATTCTTTTAATGTCATTTGGTCATGAAGTTTTTCTGTCCTGGTGTATGCTAAGTTTTGTTACTTTCAAATACCTTGTGTGAAAAAATTAAAAATTATTCATTTTTTAATGTCCAAACTGTGGGTATCCATTGTGCAGTCTACAAGCAATAAAAAGTAACTGAAAGAAATGATTGGACAAATTTTTCATGTGGGATATCTGTTACAGTTTAACAAGTTTTCATTTATTTATTTATTGATGTTGTTGTCACTAAAATATTTGCTAATATATTCGAAAAATGCTGAATTTGCAATTGTAACTTATCAACTTGGGCATTGGATCCATCCACTGTCTAACAGCACTGCTGCTATGTGCAGGACAGCAATCCATCAGGAACCATGAATCTATGTGCTAGCGGAACGTCTTCCAATGCAATAGGTCGGTCGTATTTAAATCGTGTGGAGGCTCAAGAATATGTTGAATCAAACCTGTCGGGAATCAGGATTGGCTGGAGAAGAGAATTGTCCAAAATTCCGCACTACACGTTAACTTGGAGCTGATAATGATTGTGTGATCTTCACAGTGCATAAGGATTAACATGAATCCGAGTATGCGAATTAGGACTGTTAAATATTCCATTCCGTGTGAATGTGGCCTTTTATGTCCACAAAATGTTGCGTCCGAAATGAGGATCACCATTTTTCCTCCAGCAATGTTTTGCATAATTTTTAGTTTTATTTCAAATTTTAATTGAAAACATTTCAAATTATCTGTAAATTTTGGATTACAATTATTCGACTACCCTGAAATCTTTTTGAATTCTCCGCTCAAAAATTCTAGTCAAAACTGGGAGGCAAATACATCATGTAAGAGATAAATCAATGAAAAATTGGAAAACATGAAATGTAACAGATCTCTCAAATGAAAAACGTTTCCAATAATTTCTTTCAGTTGCTTTTTATTGCTTCCAGAATGGACAATGGATACCCACAGTTTGGACATTAAAAAATGAATAATTTTTGATTTCTTCACACAAGGTATTTGAAAGTAACAAAACTACATTCCACATTTTTTTGACAAAAGGGAGCCAATCATTCAGTTTATCCCCGAATAAACCTCCACTTTATTTGCATGGATTTGATGCTTATTAAATGTAGAAGTTTTCGTATAAGTATTAAATCTTTTGTCCTTTAGGGGGCTGAGGAATAAAATCGCGAAAAAACTCTGATTCATTAATAAAAACATAAGTGCGTTATTGGTCGTCCAGAAAGTATCTTTTAATAATGATTTTAGTGAATTAAATTAATGTATTTTTAAAGGAAATTTTGTCTATTTTATGATGGCATAATTAGAATTTAATTATATTGAATAGTTTCTGAGAAAACCTTTCTTATTCATTACAAATCATTACTACGTAAAAAAACAGAAAATTGGACATAGCTCCTTTTCCTTTCGGAATCCGACCATACTTGAAATGTACTTTTAGCACTTTCCTCCGAAGGAAAGTAGCTATTGAGGTTGGACTCATGACGGAATTTTTGAAAAATTTCTTCGAATCTTTATCGATCCTACCTAGTAGACACCGAAAATGACCCCCGTTAAAATTTATATATATCTATATATATATATATATATATATATATATATATATATATATGCATATATATATATATATGTGTCTGTTAACACGATAGCGGCCAGAGTTTTTGTTTTTTCTTCATGAAACGTGGTATATAGCGTTCAAATAGCAAACGATTGAACGAGTTCGTTAACCACCAAAATCGGTCCACCGGGAGGGGGGGTTTACCCCGGACCCAAAACACTAATTTGACCATACCAGCCGTAGTTTTTGTTATATTTCAACGAAACTCGGTATTCGTTATTTTGATCTAAAGACAGAATTCCGTTGTAAAAATAAACTAAATCGGTTCATTAGAAGGGGGGGTTGACACCGGACCCACAATACCAATTTGCCACTGCCAGCCGTAATTTTTGTTACATTTCAACGAAACTTGGTATTCGTGGTGGTAATCAACAGAGAAAAATGGGTTGTAAAAATAAACTAAATCGGGTTATTTGGAGGGGGGGGGGTTTACTCCGGACCTAAAGTACTAATATACTCATAACGGTCGTAATTTCTGCTGTATTGTAACGAAATGCGGTCTGCGTCGTGGGTATCTCATGAGAAAGAAGTGTTGTAAAAATGAAGTAAATCGGTCTATTGGATAGGAGGGTTTACTTTAAAGTCTGTTTCATTACAATTAGCCAGCCAGACGTAGGTTCGCAAAGGCGCTACAAGGAGCGCTATCTCCCACTATGGGGACTGTATCCTGTTCCTGCGTCAGATCAAAAGACGGAATGTGAAGTTTTTGTGTATTTATTAAGTAGTACAGTATCATGTATTAACATAACTCTGGAAGCAAATTATTTACAAAATTAATAATTGAACAGGCCTCATAAGAAATGTAAATGAGCAGAACTGTTCACGTTTTTATTTTATTTATATAGGTTATTTACAGCAAATTATTCAGTAATGTAGTCTACACTAAAAAAATCTGAGGAAAGTGCTTAGTTATGCAGCTCCTGCGTGACGGACTTTTTTTTGTTGTAAATTATGTCTACAATCACCTCCTGGAGTTTGGCTACTTAGACCTGAATCACCCTGTGTATATATATATATATATATATATATATATATATATATATATATATATATATAATATCTCATAATATATTTTTGAATTCAGGCGCAATATTAAATTAGATGGCGGGAACAAATAAATCAAAACTAATATAATAGTTCAAACTATATTTTAGGTAATCAATTTAAAATTAAACATTTATAAAAACAAACAATTAAAAAATTCTACGTATTAAAATGTTTCGTAGAAAGATATAGTTTTGTAAAGAAGAAACAGTTTAGCCTATTTGTCTAAATCTTTGGCTGTGTCATAAATCTTTGCCAGATCTTGAAAAAGGAAGCATCACATTCTTGTTGGTCACATAGTCATTGATGGTTTAAGTATGTTCTGTGGCTCCCTTTGGGAAAGCAACTTTTATATACAGGGCCGTTGCGAGGGCAGGGCGAGTGGGGCATTCACCCTGGGCATTGCAACCAAGGGGGCGCCTGAGCCTTTGTCAAAAAAAAATGCTTAATTATTTGAATGACTGTAAAATGTGAAATTGTTAAAAAAATTCAGTTTCAAGTTAGAATACAAATTAAAAAAAATTCTCTGTGTTACAAAGAGTGGTGGATTGGTTTTGTTATAAGGATAGGGTAAGTAAAGATGGAATGGTGGGGATTCGGCTAAAGAAACCTCAATAAGATTTGTTAAAAAATCTATATTTTGGACGTTTCGGCTACTCATTGGTAGCCTTCGTCAGCTAAAATGACAAGAAAAACAGAAATTAATACAAATAAAAAGTTTATAATGGAGATAAGTAACAGAACTATAAATACACTTAACTTATTATAAAAGAACAATTTGGTCTTAAATTCTTAGAATGAGTACTTGGTAAACACAGCGGGTGGTATGGTCAAACCACCCGCTGTGTTTACCAAGTCCCTTGCCAAACCCCTTCCTGTAATGGTTTAGACATAGGAGAAACCATAAATGACATCCACACGTGTCTTACACAACATAAACGAACCATCACTAACAAAGAAATAGATAAATCTGCACTTGCTAAACACGCCATTACGCAAAAACACTCATTTAACTTCGACGACACGAAAATTCTTTCTACACAACGAAACAAAAAAAGACTACAGATCTCTGAATGTGTACACATAAACTTAAACAAAAACAATATAAACTACAAAACTGACAAACAAGGCATTTCTCCTATGTACGCTAATATTTTTCAAAAACTCTCCCGACCTCCCACCTAGTATTTTCCTATGCCCCTTGTTTATCCTTCCATTAACACCTTTCTCTCCTTTCCTGTCATAAACAGGCCTTTGATCCTTACCCACCTTCTCCCACAGGTTTGTCTTCAGTTTCATTTACCCTAGTAGATTCCTTTTCTATTAGGCACTTCCACTATGGTGACTTAACTGTCAAGATTGGTCTTCCTCTGCCTCCAGGCATTTCCATAGGTATGTAGTATCTTATATTTTTGTTATAATTAATTAATGTTACTATTAGCACTTATTTACTTATATAAACTTCAATATAATAGCCTTATTTTCTTCTTTTTTTGTTATTTTTTTTATTTTCATTCTAAGAATTTAAGACCAAATTGTTCTTTTATAATAAGTTAAGTTTATTTATGGTTCTGTTACTTATCTCCATTATAAACTTTTTTTTGTATTAATTTCTGTTTTTCTTGTCATTTTAGCTGACGAAGGCTACCAATGAGTAGCCGAAACGTCCAAAATATAGATTTTTTAACAAATCTTATTGAGGTTCCTTTAGCAGAATCCCAACCATTCCATCTTTACTTATCACCTCGACGGCTAACTATCTAATCATCAAGGATAGGGTAGTCGTTGTGCATGTATTTATGTAAGATGGGCTGGTTCGCTTTACGCACAGCGTGGGTGCGTAAAGCGAAGCTTTTGTCTTCTCTCAGCGTCCCCTCCCCTCCCATCAGTATTCAGTAAATTCCATACCCTATATTCAGGATTCAGTGTATTATATCAATATGGTAAATTGTTTGTTTTGAGTAAATATATTTCCTTTGTAACATTCTTCAGTTTTTCTCCAGTGCATCTAACTCTTGATTTTCCAATGGCAACAGGTATATTTTATGACGAATTCTGATAGAAAATTTAATTTTAAGACTAATTTATTCCGAGGCATCTTTTGATCCGACGTACCGTTTGCGCGTAAAACTCAAAAAAACTGAAAAATATCGCCCTTTTGTAGACCAATTCCTATTTATCACTGAAACCAAGCCTTGTACGTAAAAACACCTCTATACAAACGTTGTAGCCTATTAATTTTCCTTTCATATGATACCAAGATCAAAGTTGTAGATTGAATATTTAACGGGATATTATGACTGAAAACATATGTTGGGTCGATTGATGAGATGGGTGGAAAAACATGGATATTAATTGTATGTACTTATTTACTTTATGAAAAAATAAATAAATACAAATTATTATAAAACAGAACAGAATAAATTTCTCTTTCCATATGAAATTATTATTACATTAAACGACAAACTAAAAAACAAATTTCCCTTTGTTTAAAAAAAAAAGTAATCAGTTTCCAAAGAAAGTTCCATTGTTTAAAAAAATATTAACTTCACTAAATATGGTGAAAATCATTTTAAATGTTCGTAATGTCCACTTTCAACATTAATACATTGCACAAGTCTCTTCGGGAAATCATCCTGAGCATTTAAAATCTCATCTATTTTTAATTGTGCAACTGACCGAGTTATCAGATCCATCATGTCCTCTTTATTTAGGGGCCTTTGATGTTACACCAGGGCTTTTAATCTACCCCACAGATAGTAGTCCATGACCGTCAAATCAGGTGATCTAGGAGGCCATTCTACCCCCATCCCACGACCTATACAGCGGTCTGTGGGAGAAGGGAGGAAAGTACCGAAATTAGTAATAAAATTGAATTAGATCATAAATAAATTTAAATAATAATAATAAATTTAAATAATACTTCGCAATTTTATAAAAGTAGCATGTAATACCTGGAAATAACTGATGAAGTGTTTCCCGTACTATCAAAGAAAAATGTGTGGGACAACCGTCAAGTTGTATGTACATGTTACATCGCTGTTGCAGTGGAATATCTTCCAATAATGTGGGTAGAGTATTTGTCAAAGAATTACGAAAAACTTCTCCCGTAAGTCTCTCTTGAAAGAAATGAAGGCCAATTACGTATTGTCCGAAAATCCCGCACCATACATTTACCGAGAACCTATGCTGGTGATCAACCTCCGTCAACCAGTGAGGATTTACCGAGAACCTATGCTGGTGATCAACCTCCGTCAACCAGCGAGGATTTACCGAGAACCTATGCTGGTGATCAACCTCCGTCAACCAGTGAGGATTTACCGAGAACCTATGCTGGTGATCAACCTCCGTCAACCAGTGAGGATTTACCGAGAACCTATGCTGGTGATCAACCTCCGTCAACCAGTGAGGATTTACCGAGAACCTATGCTGGTGATCAACCTCCGTCAACCAGTGAGGATTTACCGAGAACCTATGCTGGTGATCAACCTCCGTCAACCAGCGAGGATTTACCGAGAACCTATGCTGGTGATCAACCTCCGTCAACCAGTGAGGATTTACCGAGAACCTATGCTGGTGATCAACCTCCGTCAACCAGCGAGGATTTACCGAGAACCTATGCTGGTGATCAACCTCCGTCAACCAGTGAGGATTTACCGAGAACCTATGCCGGTGATCAACCTCCGTCAACCAGCGAGGATTTACCGAGAACCTATGCTGGTGATCAACCTCCGTCAACCAGTGAGGATTTACCGAGAACCTATGCTGGTGATCAACCTCCGTCAACCAGCGAGGATTTACCGAGAAGCTATGCTGGTGATCAACCTCCGTCAACCAGTGAGGATTTTCTTCCGCCCAGTAATGACAATTGTGTTTATTAATGCTTCCATCGCTGCAGAATGTGGATTCGTCAGTCCATAGAATTTGTCTGTAGAAATTCCTATTTTCTGCTAAGGCTTGTTGCATCCAATGGCAGAAGCGTAATCTCTTATTGCAATCCTCAGGTAATAGTTTTTGGTGCGGGTTCATATGGAATGGCAACATTTTATTTTGTTTTGCAATCCTTCCCACTGAGGACTTACTCATATCTGAGTCCCTAGCAATGTCCCTGCAGCTGACATGGGGATTAACTGCCATTGCTGTAAGCACATTTATTGTATTCTCTTCGGTCATCGCAGGTCTTGGCATTTTCCTTCCCTTCCTTGCGCAAATTAATGAACCTGCTGTTCTTCATTTTTACTCAAGTCTCGGGAAGAGCATTCTTGAAGGGTGTGGTCTATTGGGAAATCGCTGAACGTAAAGACGTACTGCGGCGCTGGAATTCCTCCGACATTCCCCAAAAATTAGGAGCACGTCTACATAAAAATCGAAAGCCGGCATATTTAAGAAGAAGAAGATAGTTCTATCACTGAATGGTCAACTGATACTAGCAACTAATTTTTATGTCCAATTTCTTATCAACGCCACATTATACCAAATAATCTTAATTCCATTGTAACAGCAAACAGCCTCTTTCAACTAAGTACATTAACAATGAGGATTAGGAGCAGAAGTAAATCCTCACATATGTTTTCATCCTTTTCTTTCTTATCATTATTACTCAAGAATTAATACATAAAAATCATCCCAGTGAATAAGTTTTTAACTCGAATTTCCTTGATTTGCAGTGGTCTTCTTTGAAATTAATGAAAAATCTAATTTTCATACTCTACGGAAGAAATATGGCAAAAAGAATAAGTAAAAAATCTGGTACGTGCAACACACAACTTTCACTTACCACCTTAATCGGAGTAGGTTAAATTATTTTAAGCAATTAATATCCATGTTTTTCCACCCATCTCATCAATCGACCCAACATATGTTTTCATTCATAATATCCTGTTAAATATTCAATCTACAACTTTGATCTTGGTATCATCTGAAAGGAAAATTAATAGGCTACAACGTTTGTGCAAAGGTGTTTTTACGTACAAGGCTTGGTTTCAGTGATAAATAGGAATTTGTCTACAAAAGGGCGATATTTTTCATTAAATAAATTAAATTTTCTATCAGAATTCGTCATAAAATATACCTTTTGCCATTGGAAACTCAAGAGTTAGATGCGCTGGAGAAAAACTTGAGAATGTTACAAAGCCAACTAAACCTTCAAAAGAAACCTCATGCAACATAACTATGACCTACCAAGTTTCATTTAGAAATTCCAACAACTCTAGGAGGAAAAGGGGGTGGACACATGCTGGGACATCCTGTATGTAGCGACGCTACAACTTGATTGATAAATAATCGCGACTCTTAACTCCCTACCTCTCTGGATAGACCCCATTATTCTGAGTTTTGGCGCCAATCGGATATAAAAAGTCCGACTCGCAGGAACTGCGTCATCTTAGCGCTGTTACGTACATCTCGAAGAAATGGAATAGATTAGCATCACAAATCACAGGAAAATGACAGTAGCCAACTTACACAGAAACGGATTATTCTTAATCTGTATAAGTCTATACAATTACGTACTTACTCTTCGACTACCGCTGAGAAGGCTCTATTCTAAACAACAACAAAATCGTTGTCATCAGCGCGGTTCCTCCCTCCCCCATAGGGAGGAACCCCGCTTATAGGGTTGATACAATGAAACAATCCGGAAGTGCCGACTAGAAAATTTCGCGTTTCAGAACCCCTAGAGACCGAAAATAACGGTGGTTCAAATTTGTATATATATATATATATATATATATATATATATATATATATATATATTTGTCTGTTCGCTCTCTAGATAGAAGACGAATGGTCCGATTTTGATGAAATTTGGTACAAAAATCCGTCGTCCAATTTGAAAGATCAAGTTCGTTAACCACGAAAATCCGCCTACTGGAAGATGGCGTTTGGGGAGAAAAACGCGCAAAAAAAATCGTAACGCTTACGTTTTTGAGTTCATAAGCTTCTAAGTACTCGTTTTATATGATCCCTGGGCTAGGAAAACGAATGAAACCATTTTCAAGGCGATAGCTTTAACCGTTTTCGAGAAAATTGGAAAAATATTTTTTTAATACCGTTTTTGGTTTGGGTACTTAGAATCATGGGATTCAGTTGAAACATTTTCTGCATGTTCTACATTCATCAAAACTAATATATTGAAATTTTGGTTACGTTTGGAGTTAAGGAAGGGTTAGAATAAAATATTTTATTAACAGACAAAAAAAGTTTTGGTAACTTTGTATAATTTCGTTAGTATCTCGAAAACCGTTGACAATCTTGTGAAGCGGAAGATTTCCATTCGGAAGCTTACTAAATGCTCTACAAAAAAGGTTCTGAAGAAAGTTTTAATTAGGCGACGTCAATCGGAGAAAAAAGTGCTTAAAGCTTTAAATTAATTGATTTCGTTTATTCCAATGGTTCTTTTTGTCTGTTTTATTCCTTGTTATTTTTTAATTGCTTATAGTTGGATAATGTATTTGACAATAAAACTTGTTAAGTAAAATAACAAAAACAATTTATTGTTAGAAATATAGATTTCCAAGATTCCAAGACCTTGTCACTAGCGGGTCTGTTTCTAGTGTAGCGGACCCTTCCAGGTAAGATTTTAAATCATGACCTTTCATGACTTTACTACTCACAGGAATGGCGTTAGTGACCTTAAGGGTTGACACGCCATTATAATAATTAATTTTAAAAAAAAGACTGGTGGAACCAAAATAATAACTGCTTCTATTTTAATCTTTCTAAATTAGACTAGGGATATGAACGGAACCGCGCTAAGATGATGCAGTCCTGCGAGACGGACTTTTTTTAAGTATCTTGTTTTACTAGCAAATTCCTTTTACTGTTATAATCAACTGTAAATATGTGCTTCTTGGCGAATAAAATTCCATTCTGTCGTGGGTTAAATCTTTCTATAAAATAAGAAATAACGATAACTTCAGTTGGAGGCTATGAGGAAGGTTATATAGACACAGGAGAATTCAAAACAAACTACGTCATCATGATTAGCCACAGCCATCTTGATTTCCACAGCCACTCCAAACTTATTATTACCAATACCTTTCACCGTTTCTTACCTTATTTTACTACTATACTAATTTTACTGGTAAATGCAATTTAAAACAAGAAACAACCAATTGAAAAGTGAGATAAACAAAGAGAAAATCCCTTTCAAAACAACAAAACAAACACTATTTAAGTTTTAAGCACTTATATCTCTGATTGACGTTGCCCCATCGAATATTGGTTCAGAACCTTTTTTGTAGAGAATTTTGTAAGCATTCGAACGGTCACCTTCCACTTACTACGATTTCCTAATCGTTATCGAGATATTTACGAAAAATGTATGAAGATCCGAAACCTTTTCATGTCTATTAATAAAATAATTTTTTTCGCGTTCTTCCTTAACTCCAAATATATCTTAGTTGGGCTTAGTTTCCAAGTTGTAGAAAATGTTTCAATTCAATACCGCGATTCTAAGTACTCACTAAAATATAATGACTTACAAAAACATTGATTCAACTTTTCTCAGGAACGGTTACAGATATCGCCTTATAAATGGTTTCATTCGTTTTCTTATGTTAAGAAACCTATAAAACAAGTACCTGCAGGCATATAAACTTAAAAACTTACGATTTTTTTTTGCGCGAATTTCGCCCCAAAAACTATCTAAACTTTTCAAATGACAATAGGGAAATGAACAGGAACCGTGCTAAGATGATGCAGTTCCTGCGAGTCGGACTTTTTATAAGTACGCGTAGTGCATGCTCAGTAGAGTTGACCCGTTTGCTTGTTTATTTATTGCTAGCCTGAACCTCTCCAACACGCCCAACCCTTTTTTATCCCAACGCCCTCTTCCTGTCCTTCTTCGATAGACTCGAATCCCTTATTACACCTTTAATTTCCCTACTGACTACCTTTATGCAACAATGCCTTCCTAAACTCCTAAAATGATTTCTTCAACCTGTCAAACCCTCTCCATCCTCCTCTGGAATTCTAATGGCTTACTATCCCGAAAACATGAATTAGATGTTCTTTTAACTGACAAACATATTGACATAGTACTATTAACAGAAACACATCTATGTCCACAAATGACATACACTACTCCAGGATACAAGACATATAGGACAGATCATCCAGACATGACACGACACGGTGGAACAGCTATTCCACCTTCACCTGACCCTCTCAAGTGAATCAGACCAACTTACATCCGTATCAGTCAAAATGCACCCTCATCCCATTATCTTAGCTTCCGTCTATTGTCCCCCTAATAAAACTATTTATTATCCGGATTTCATTACCATTTTCCGTTCCTTAGGCCCTCACTCTGTCGCAGGGGGAGACTACAATGCGAAGCAGAACAGCAAACACCAGAGGTCGAATGTTAACGATGTCATACACTCAGAAAACTACCTTTTCCTTTCCCAACCTAATCCTACCTACTGGCCTTCTGACCTAAACAGAATCCCCGATATTGTTGACTTCTTCGTCTCTTCTGGCCTAGGAAGCATTTACTCTTCGTGAAGAGTCTTGATGACCTTTCCTCTGATCACTCTCCTCTCCTTCTCACCCTTAGTTCCTCTCCGATCCCCCTTCCTCCTAAACTTACTCTTACACCTGGACCTGTGGACTGGCCATTGTTTCAATCAACAGTAGACTGTTTTATTGATCTGAAAGCAGCACTGAAAACACAACAGGACTTGGATAGACCTGCAAAAATAGTTACACAGGCCATACAATTCAGCATGAAAGTTGCAAGCAAGCAACAGAAACCAATACCCTCTCCTCAACATTCAAAACTCCCTCCCCGAATCCTTGAGCTCTTGTCAGCAAAACGCAGAGCACGAGCCCAATGGCAGAGATCCCAATACCCTTCCGATAAAACCTCATTCAACAACCTGACGAGACGGCTAAAAGACGAACTTAAGAAATTTCGAACAGACAATTACGAGACTTACCTTTCCTCCCTCTCCACCAGTGACAACTCCCTATGGCAAGCAACAAAGCACATCTTAAAATTCCAACCGACCTCATCTCCTTTACGCCAAGAGAATGGTTCCTGGGCAAGAAGTGACGAAGAAAAAGCAACATTATTTGCCGACCATCTCCAATCCGTATTCACTCCAAATCCTGAAACTAATCCCACATTCACTACTGAAATCCTGAACTCTCTTGATGAACCTCTTCCTCTTTCGGAACCACCTAAATCCATCAGTCCTGCAGATGTCAAATATACAATTCACAATCTCCCTCTTCAGAAATCTCCAGGTCCCGATCTAATAACTGCCAATATCCTTCGACACCTGCCACACAAAAACCTGATGTTCCTTACCCTAATATTTAATAGCATCCTTCGTGCTACTCGATTTCCCTCGTCCTGGAAACATTCCGAAGTAATCCTTATTCCAAAACCCCTTAAATCTCCAATACTTGCCAGCTCCTATCGCCTTATTATAGGAAAAATTCCTGTACAGAAGAATCCTACCCATAGTAAACTCAAACGATAAATTCCCTGATCAACAGTTTGGCTTCCGCACCCAGCATTCCACTACCCAACAATCTTCCGTGTAGTTGACACCATTTCCTCCACACTTGAGCAAAAACGTTTTTGTTCCGGTGTCTTTCTTGACGTGGCACTGGCCTTTGATCGAGTGTGACATCCCGGACTCCTTTACAAAATCAAAACATTCCTTCCTTTCCATTTCTATCTTATCCTAAAATCATACCTTGAAAATCCTACATTCCATATCAAATACGGCTCTTCAATTTCCTCTCCTCGAACCATTAAAGCAGGTGTTCCCCAAGGCAGTATCCTAGCTCCTCTCCTTTATTCTATATTTACGTCAGAATCCCAACAACCCCAAATATCGTCACGTGAACATTTGCCGATGACACTGCCTTCCTAACATCTGAAAAAATTCAAAACTACCTCAATGACGTCAAGAAATGGGTAAACAAATGGAGGATTCAAATGAACCCAGGCAAGTACGCAAGTAACTTTCACCCTGCGACGAGCTGAGTGCCCTCCTGTAAAAATCCACAATATCCCAATACCCCAATCTAACGAGGTTCGATATTTAGTATTCCCCCTCGACAAGCGACTTACCTGGAAAACACACAAAAAACACAAGAGACAAGAACTGAACAAACGCTTCGGACTTTTCCGGCGACTAATTGGACTCAAATCAAAACTAGACACAAAAAACAAACTGACAATATACAAGACCTTAAAAAGACCGATATGGAAATACGGCATAGAACTTTGGAGATCAGCTAAGCCATCAAATATAAACATTATCCAATGTTTCCAGTCCAAAGTCCTTCCTAAAACCCTCAATGCTCCTTTCAACGTTTCAAACCTAACCATCCATCGAGAAACTGAAATACCCTGCGTCTATGATTTAGGCAAATCTTGTTTCCTGACCTTTTTCTCTAAACTCCCAGCCCATCCCAATCCTCTTGGCAGATCCCTTTCTTCCAATGTTATCCCAGATAATCCTCCTCGATGCCTTCGCCGCAGGCCGCCATTGGCCATGAGACAATTTACAACTGGTTAATTAGCCTGTCTTATAAAATAATGTAAATACTGTATATAGTTTAACAAAGAGACCAAGTTTTAATTAAAATAAGAAATACCAGAACATTCATTGGGAGTGGCAGTAATGTCTGCCTTCTCCCCTCATCTTATTCACTGTGTTGTATCTATAGTTTGACCATATTTACTTATTGTACATAACTGTACAGATTGTAAATTATCAATAAAGATCAATTTTTTTTCCAAAAAAAAAAAAAAAAAAAAAAATTATTGCTAGCAGTATGGAATGCCAAATTATTTATTTTTTGCATCAGTTTTATTATTTATTAGTCTAGAAGAAATATATATTTTTGTAAACATTTACTCCGTGAAATAATTTCAACCCCAGGGTCCATAAAGTAAACAACCTCCAAAGAGGTTTTATATATGTATATATAGGGGAAGGTGTTGTACCTTTGACCACTTTGCACAATTGAATTTTTTTTAGCTGGAATATTAATGCTAAATTCAATTTTTTTATTTTATTTTAATTAGTATTCTATTGTTTTTCATATTTAATTTTTTCAAGGTTCTAACTTTACATTTAATATTCCTTATTAAATGTAAAGTCAATTCCTTTTGACCTGGTCAAAGGTACAACACCTAGTCGTGGTCAGAGGTACAACACCATAGTAGTGCAAATTATAAAGCATGCTAAAAATTGTATGGTTAAGATAAATCAATTTTATTTATTTATATGATTTTAGAGCTAGCAACTAGGCGATTAGCTCTATAAAAACGTAGAGTGCAAACAAAATAAAATGTCTAGCACATCAAAAATAAAACATTTAAATAAAAAATTAAATAACTGAATCTATCAACTATACAAGACAAAAAAAAAGAAAGGCAAAAAGAGAAAAAATAGAATAATAAAAATACCAAACATAAAGGTCAACTATAAAATAAAAAACAGTTTCATGTCAAAACCCTGTTTCATGTCGGGTTCTGTAACCAGTAAAAAGTCTTCAGTGCGACGTCTTGTAGCTAGCTTTGCTAGGATGTCCACGTCAGTCGTTCTAAGTAAATTATAATGCCCTAGTAGCCACAGCATAGTGATCCCAATGTTATTATGTTGTAATGTGTTTATCTTTTCAAGAATATCTGTGACTATGGGATGAGTGTTATAAATGTCTGTGAGGGAGAACAAAGAACTTAAAGAATATGTGAACAGGGTGATGTGTTTCTGTGTAGTGATGGACACATTTGACAGGGCTAGGTAAATCGCGAAGAGCTCGGTAGTATAAATGCTTGAAGCATTTGCTAGTTTTGCCTGAAATACTTTATCTTCCACGATTGCTGCTGAATCTGTGCCACTGCTTGTTTTTGAGCCATCGGTATAAATACTATATGCTCCCACATAATTTGTCATTATAGCAATTATTTCATGTTTATAAATGTGGTGAGAGTGTGGATTGTTTTTATTGTGTTTTGATAGTGAAATGTCAATTGTTAAGTTCTTTGTTCTCCATGGAGGTTGTGATAGTGTTTTAAAAACATGTACTGATGTTTGTAATATATTGGAGTGACGGGTGTATTCTAAAATTCTGATGTTCAATGGTTTTTGCAAAGTTTTATTTGTATATCTGGTATGAAATTGATTAAATAAAATGTTTTTTATACAAAAGAAATTTTGTGAAGCTACACCATGTTTCTTATTGTAATAACTAATTTGTCAATTGGTTTCCATTTAAAAATACAAAACAAAAAATATGATGAGGCAAAACGTCATCAATAAATAACTTACATTTTTATGATAGAAATGGATAAGTATTTTTTGCAAGAATCCTCTTTGACTTGAATTATCCAAAGTAGGTTACACAAGCGCTTTAGTGAAGGAGCTAAACACTAATTACACCAAAATTTATAAAATGTTGCTATGTGCCGCGACATCCTCGGTAGTCAAAGGTACAAGATGGTCAGAGGTACAACACCTTCCCCTATATATATATATATATATATATATATATATATATATATATATATATATATATTGTAATCTAGGCGCACGGTAGTGCGCCAGGCCAAGTTCCGGCCTAAGCATACTGTGTGTATATTACAGGCGGTCTTAGAGCCGATTTTTACCCTCTCATAACTTTCAACCAGGTAAAGATAAAGTTATGAAATTTTACACAGGTATTATTCTACTAGATGTGAGTAAAACTGGAAATTTTCATAATTCTATATCGAATAGTTTCTGAGATATAAGCGATCGAAAATCGGGATTTATAGGACTCACTCACTCACTCACTCACTGACTCATCAAAATTATTAGGCACTTCCCATGATGTTAGAGACTTGAAATTTTGCATGAAGATAGATATGAAGACGTTATTAAAGGAAAAAATCGTAAAATCGCGAAAAGTTGTGTTTGACTCCGCTTCCGGGGCGGGGGCGTGCCAGTTTTGTACTTCCTTCGGAAACCCATCATTCCGCCCGAAACCAATGATGTGGGGTATCAAATGAATTGTCTCGGTATGAAGAACCTATCTTTGATGTTTTAAGAAACAATTAGACGCATATAGGCTCGGTAAAAATCTTATACCAGCTGTCTGTCTGTATGTTTGTTCCTCTTACAAATCCGTACCCTTTGACCGATTTTGACCAAACTTGGGACACAGATGGGTCTTTATCCGGGTAGTGTCATAGGCTAGTCAAAATCGTCTATCAGCTGTCTGTCTGCATGTTTGTTCCTTACACAAATTCACACCATTTGACCGATTTTGACCAAACTTGGCACACAGGTAGGCCTTGGTCCGGGGAGTGCACTAGGCTAGGTAAAAAAGGTCTTTCAGCTGTCTGTCTGTATGTTTGTTCCTTATACAAATTCACACCGTTTGGCCTATTTTGACAAAACTTGGCACGCAGGTAGCTCTTGATACGGGAGTGTCATATTACCCATGACGTTTTCTACTTTTTGTTCCATCGAAATGCCATCATTCCTTCTGAAACCCATCATGTGGGGTATCAAATGAATCGTCTTGGTAAGGAGAACCTATATTTGATGTTTTAAAAAACATTTCGACGCATCTTAAGAAAAACAGTTGTGACTTCTTTCTTAAATGTAGTAAATAAAGTCGTAGGGGTTCACTGCATAATATACTTCAAAGCAGATACTAAGTTTTTCAAAGTCGAGCCATCTAAATTACAAAGTTTAGGATCACAAACCCAAAATGTATCGTCTTTGTTCTTATATTTTTCTTGAAGGCCTTCTGAACTTTCCCTATTGTGATCTTTATCCTCGGTATAAGGTTCCTGTGTATCAAGCAGTAAGGAGAACCTTATGCAGAATCCAAAGACCCTGGTTTTATATGAAGTACAAAAGCCAGTAGGTATGCGGCAACTAAATTCTATTTAATACTTAGAAAAAAGTAATGAGATCCCCAAAAAAACATAAATGTGAAATAGAGGCCAAGTTCCTGCCCCCACAAAGAAACACTCCCTTCCTCAAAAATATCCCCTCCTAAAACCCCCCCAAAACGCCTTACCATTCTACACTCCAAAAAAGTAGTATGAGTTGGTGTATTAATTCAACCAAAAATATTTGCCAATACAAGAGATGATACAAGAAAGAAATGTCCAAGTTCATTACTTGGAAGACCTCATAGTTACTTACTAAGAACAGTAAAGACACTTCAACTGACCTTTAAAAACAACAATAAAAATACTTATATCCAGTTACTAAAATATCACTTTCCTCAACCAGGTATATTCTTAAACTTGGCAATGTTTAGTTTTTCTCTAAAGATAATTTCGGCACAAAAAAAACATTGCCAAGTTTAAGAATATACCTGGTTGAGGAAAGTGATATTTTAGTAACTGGATATAAGTATTTTTATTGTTGTTTTTAAAGGTCAGTTGAAGTGTCTTTACTGTTCTTAGTAAGTAACTATGAGGTCTTACAAGTAATGAACTTGGACATTTCTTTCTTGTATCATCTCTTGTATTGGCAAATATTTTTGGTTGAATTAATACACCAACTCATACTACTTTTTTGGAGTGTAGAATGGTAAGGCGTTTTGGGGGGGTTTTAGGAGGGGATATTTTTGAGGAAGGGAGTGTTTCTTTGTGGGGGCAGGAACTTGGCCTCTATTTCACATTTATGTTTTTTTGGGGATGATACTTTACATTACAAATTAAAATTACGCTTATGAATCCAAGGCGCTAACCATTAGACCACGGGAGACCCCATTTAGATATAATATTTTTAAAATTAAATAATACTACATTTTGGCGTTCTTAAAAAAAAAAAAAAAAAAAAAAAAAAAAAAAAAAAAAAAAAAAAAAAAAAAAAAAAATATATATTTAATTGTTTCTTTCTCTCTAATTATATGTATAAATAATTATAACAATATATATATATATATATATTGTAATGATATTTTACATTATAAATTGAAAGTTCTAAATTCGAATAACCGTTAAAGGCAAGAAAGGCGGGTAAAGACGAACACAAGGTTCGAGGAAAATGTCCAAGTTCATTACTTGGAAGACCTCATAGTTACTTACTAAGAACAGTAAAGACACTTCAACTGACCTTTAAAAACAACAATAAAAATACTTATATCCAGTTACTAAAATATCACTTTCCTCAACCAGGTATATTCTTAAACTTGGCAATGTTTTTTTTGTGCCGAAATTATCTTTAGAGAAAAACTAAACATTGCCAAGTTTAAGAATATACCTGGTTGAGGAAAGTGATATTTTAGTAACTGGATATAAGTATTTTTATTGTTGTTTTTAAAGGTCAGTTGAAGTGTCTTTACTGTTCTTAGTAAGTAACTATGAGGTCTTCCAAGTAATGAACTTGGACATTTCTTTCTTGTATCATCTCTTGTATTGGCAAATATTTTTGGTTGAATTAATACACCAACTCATACTACTTTTTTGGAGTGTAGAATGGTAAGGCGTTTTGGGGGGGTTTTAGGAGGGGATATTTTTGAGGAAGGGAGTGTTTCTTTGTGGGGGCAGGAACTTGGCCTCTATTTCACATTTATGTTTTTTTGGGGATGATACTTTACATTACAAATTAAAAGTTTTAAATTCGAAAAACCGTTAAATGCAAGAAAGGCGCGTAAAGACCAACAGAAGATTCCACAAAAATAAAAAAAAAAAAAAAGGTTTTATATTAATTTACATTCCAAAATGAACACAGAAAATTCTGACATAATATGCAATAGACTCATTAATGTGTTAAAATCTAAATTGCAGGAATGAGTAAATATTATTTTGATATAAGGTCTAGCAGCTGATACAGGTAGCACTACCTACGGGTTGGACACTCCCACCAAAAACTCTTTCAGTCATATTGGAGAGCTATTCTCATGCAGTTGGAGACAGTCACAATGGAGAGCTGGTCTCAGACAGTCGGAATGGAGAGCTGGTCTCAGACAGTCGTAATGGAGAGCTGGTCTCAGACAGTCGGAATGGAGAGCTTGTCTCATTCAGTTCTAATGGAGATCTAGTCGGATACAGTTCTAAGGGAGAGCTTGACTCATTCAGTTCTAATGGAGATCTAGTCGGATACAGTTCTAAGGGAGATCTAGTCGGATACAGTTCTAAGGAAGAGCTTGTCTCATTCAGTTCTAATGGAGATCTAGTCGGATACAGTTCTAAGGGAGAGCTTGTCTCATTCAGTTCTAATGGAGATCTAGTCGGATTCAGTTCTAAGGGAGATCTATTATGATACAGTCGTGTTGCAGATTGGCTAATTTTGAATTGAAGAAAGAAGATTTATTTGTTCGTCATCAGAAGTAATTGAGAGCAGAAATTCCAGTGTATGCTGTCTGCAGCTTTATAGCAGGTAAAATTTGCTTTTCCAATTGCATGGATGTTGACATGTTGATGAGTTTTTTGTTTTCTACGTTGGAATTTATTTCAACAGAATAATCTGCCTTCTTGTCTACCTTACTTTGAACCCGAACCCGTGAGATAAGATTACTCATTTAGCAGCCGTGGCATATCAAATATGCTATGGATAAAATATTTAGATATAATTTTTTTTTTTTTTTTTTTTTTTTTTTTTTTTTTTTTTTTTTTTTTTTTTTTTTTTTACGGCGCATCTACTTCTAGGTCATTAGCGCCGACATCCAGGGTACAGCGAGGAATTTTCCCAACGAGCCCTGAGATGAGAAAATTCCTGCCGGAGGTGGGGATCGAACCCACCATCTCCCGCTTATGAATCCAAGGCGCTAACCATTAGACCACGGGAGACCCCATTTAGATATAATATTTTTAAAATTAAATAATACTACATTTTGGCGTTCTTAAAAAAAAAAAAAAAAAAAAAAAAAAAAAAAAAAAAAAAAAAAAAAAAAAAAAAAAAAAAAAATATTTAATTGTTTCTTTCTCTCTAATTATATGTATAAATAATTATAACAATATATATATATATATATATTGTAATGATATTTTACATTATAAATTGAAAGTTCTAAATTCGAATAACCGTTAAAGGCAAGAAAGGCGGGTAAAGACGAACACAAGGTTCGAGGAAAATATAGAACAAATTAAATTGTCTCATATTAATTTACATCCAAAATTTAATTTAAAATTTAAAATTTAAAATTTATTTTAATTTTAACGTCCATTTATTATTAACTATGAATTTTAGGACAGGTTATCTATAGGTTACCACCCTACATCCAAAATTAAAAGTTTTAAATTCAAAAACTAACACAGAAAATTCTGAAAATCCAAAAGACTCATGGATATGTTGAATTCATTGCTGGGATAAGCAAATATTATTCTGTTATATTGTCTAGCAATTTATACAGGTAGCGCTGATTACCGGTTGGACTCTCCCGCCAATAAACTCAGTCAGTAAGAAGTTATAAAGAAACTTAGTCAGTCAGTCCTAATGCAGCTCTAGTCCAATGCAGAGCTTGTCTCATACGGTCTTCAGTTCTCATGAAGCCTAGCCTCAGTCAGTTTTAATGGAGAAACAGTATGATACAGTTATAAAGAAGATCCAGTCCTATGCAGTTGGTATGAAGCTGGCTTTATATCAGGTAATGTTTGTTTGTCCATCTGCATGGATGTAACTTATCGATGAGTTTTTTATTTAAATTTATCCACCACAGAATTATCTCTGTTCTCTTTTACTTCATTCGAACCCGAACCCCTGAGATAAATAATTTTTAAAATTAAATAATATTATATTCTGGCACATCAACGTGTGGCTAATAATTTTTTTTATTTTTTTAATTATAACAATATATATATATATATATATATATATATATATATATATATTGTAATGATATATTACATTCACAAAAATATTTTTAAAATTCAAATAACCATCGATATTTTGAAAAAGCCCGCGCAAATCACAAACCATATATACAAATAACATTGTATTATATACGATCAAAATTAATAATATTTTTGGACAATACTGGTGTACAATATATCCATATTAAATGTACATTCAGATGGTAATAAATTAATTATTTGAAGTTATAAAAACATAATTATTATCTCTATATATGAACCAACAAAACTGCGGAAGTTAAGAAAAAAGGACGCCAAGCTTTCCTGCTAGAAAGCGTCAGTTGAGTCCCAGCAGCCCGCTCGAACGGAGCGTCTCTCTATTCTCAGCGTTGGTCGCGTGCGGAGCTTGAGTCCATAACTATCCTGAGAGGAGTAGGAAGTGCAGTCTATTGTTATTCTTCATAGAAGACGGAGTGAGAAGACAACAGAATCCAGAATTCAAGATATCCATTTTAGGCACGAGACCTGGCAATAAAGCGTATCACATTGAAGAAGGAATTACTGAAGCGCAGTGTATTGAAGCCTTATTGGAAGCAAATTAATTTAGAGGTAAAATTTATTTTTTTGTAATTGTTAATTCTTTTGTTGTCATTTGTATTGTTTTTAATATTGATGTTTGTATCTCAGAATTGTCTGAAAATAAATATTATATTATTCATTCACTCGGAACTTTAATCCCTGAGATTAAGTCAAATTCATAAAATAAAACTTACTCAAGTAATTAAATTTTTTTTTTATTTCTTTTTATAAAAATTAATCTTAACACAAATGGCGCCCAACGTAGACGGCCGAGTGAATTGAAATTAAAAACGGTAAATAAATATTAAAAATAAAATTTTAAAAATAATTTTTTTTTATATAATAAAAATGTCTGACGTAAATATTGAACAATTTCAAAATAACGGTGAAGAAAATAGTGTAGAATCACCGGAATACGTATTTTTTACGCCAGGAGAAATAAATATAATAGTCGAAACACGTGAAAATGAATTGCAGGAGGATGATGCCAATAGCATTCAGAGAATCGTCGGCGGGTTCCGTAGCAACGGAAATTATATCAAATGGCGGGAACCGTACTTCCGAGAGGGATAATGAGATGCATCCTCAAGGCCTAGAACATTTGATGAGGCTATTATTGGAACAAAATAAAAAATTAGAAAGTAAAATTGACGCAAATAGGATCGAACAAAATAAAGAACTAAAGTTCGAATTAAGTAAAATATTGGAAAATAAAATAGATGCAAATAGAATAGAACAAAATAAAAAATTAGACGATTTATGTAATGTTTTAAATAACATGGAAATCAAGATAACAAAAGAGACGGATTATAAATTGCAATCATTAAGAAAGGAAATAGATGAACAAAATTCGGAAATGAAAAAATCAATAGATATTGTAGATCAAAAACAAAAAATGACTGTAAATGAGATAGTAACAATAAAACAAGATTTTGCTAAACTAGAAGAAATAATGATTGATAACAAACAAACATGTGAAACAAACCATAAGAACATGGAAGGGTGTGCAAGATTTTTAAAAGATAGGATGGAAGGAAATACTAACAAAATAGATCAAGTAGAACACAAAATAAACCAGTTTAAAGAAACAATAACTAAAGAAATGCAAGAAAAATTAAATTATATCCAATTAAGAGGGCAGAATGGAAATAACAATTTTAAAGATATTGAAATCAAAATCCTATTTAAAAATTTCGAAGAGCAAGACCCTAATGAGTTTATAGATAAATTAGAGCAAAATTATAAATTGCATGGTCAAGAGTGGAATTTATTTTCAGAAAAATTAATAAATTATTTATCCGGTACTGCTGAATCTTGGTATAAAATAAATAAAAAATCTTTTGGCTCATGGACGGATTTTAAGAAAGCATTTAATAACAGATTTTGTGGAGATAGATACATAGAATATTTAAGTGATTTACTCCAAACAAATTACTCTCACTATATGCATATAACCCCGGAAGAATATCTTTCAAAATTTGCAACTAAAATTATTACCGCCAAGCTATTGGAAGAAAATTCAGCCACAAGCATTTTAATAAAACACTTTGGGAAAACTGTTAAAAATGTTTGTTTTAATAAAGTAGTAAAAAATCTAAACGAATTGCTCGAGGTAATACAATATGTTGGTCAAGATACCATTGTAAATGATTTAAAGAGGTCAATAAAATTTAATATGAATCATGAAAACTATGTAGAAACTAAACAACGAACTTTTGAAAATTATAATCAACCATATAGAAAAGCAAATGATAATCAAACAAAAACAGAGTATAATAATTTTAATAAAGATCATGGTATAAATCATAATTATAGATTTAAACAAAGACCAAACTATTTCGGAATAAATGATAGAAATCATAATAGTCCATATAAAAGATCATATGAAAACTGGAGGAAGCCACAATTGTCTGAACCCCATAAAGAAAGAAATGAAATAACCACAAGTCAAAACGGAAATTATTTTCAAAATCGTTATAATAGGGAAAGAGAACAAGCTATAAAGGATAGAACAGAAACATGCAACCGAGATTTAAATCAAATTTCTGTAGAAGCCCAAGTTCATAGCAATGATCAAAGAAATAAAAATCGAACTGAAGAATTATGACTAAATAAAGACTCTACCCGGAATTTGAAATTTACAGATAAAAAAGATCAACCACAAACATATTTTTCGAATAACATCATTAAAGATAATATACTTTTGGAAGAATCAAACCAAGTCAAAATTCCTTCTTACGAATTACCTTTCATACAATTGAAAAATAAAAAATATTTATTCCTTATAGATACGGGTAGTGAAATCAGCATAATACAAAAAGAATATTACTTACAAATAAGAAAAAATTTAGAAAAATATAAATTATTACCTTTAAAAAATACATCTATAATTTCGGCCAATGGAAAGAAAACGCAATGTTGTAATAAACAATTATTTATTGAAACAAAGTATGAGGAATATAGATTTGATGTAAATTTAATAATTGTGCCTGGGTTGACAAATAAATTAATCCTAGGAAATGATTTTTTAAATAAACACAAAGCAAAAATTGATTTCCAAGAAAGAACAATAAGTTTAAATTCAGAAAACCAAGATTGTTTAATACCTTTTTATAAAGTTATACTGACAAGAGAGAATAAAGAAATTTATAATATCATGTATGAGAGCGAAGAAGAGGATAGCTCATTAAAAAATAAATCAACTGAACTTGAAACAGATCCATTAAAAGAAATAAAACAGAAAATTCATGAAATTAGAAACAAAGAAAAAACAATAGAGATAAATAAAACAGAAATTCAAGATTTTGAGAAACTTTTAATAAAATCAAAAGATCTTTTCAATAATAAAGTAGGCTGTATAAATTCGTATGAACATTATTTGGAATTGACAGACACTACACCATACAAACAATATCAATATAAATTAAATCCAAAATTGTTAGACAAAGCTGAAAAAGAATTAAACAATATGTTAGAACAAGGAGTAATTGAAGTATCTGACTCTTGCTATGTAAACCCTATTATATTGGTTCAGAAGAAAGATGAATCTGTTAGAATTTGTCTGGATGGAAGATTTTTAAACAAAAGAATAGTTCCAATGTATGATTCCCCTCCAAAGATTGATGAAATCTTAGCAAATTGTAATAATACTAAATACATGGCCACTTTAGATTTGAAAGCAAGCTTTTGGCAAGTGAAATTGCATCACAGCAGTAGAAAATACACTGCTTTTCAATTTAGAAATTCCACATATGCCTATAAACGCATGCCATTTGGTTTAAATTCCAGCTTGGCATCTTTAATTAGAGCAATGAAAACAGTAATTCCAAAAAAATTTAGATAAAAATATTAAAATATATGTAGATGATATATTAATACATAGCAACAATTTCAATGAATTTATCAATACACTACAAAATTTATTTTCATCTCTTCAATCTGCAGGAATAACAATCAATTTAAAGAAATCACAATTTTTCATGAAAGAATTGCCTTTTTTAGGATGTATAACTACAAATGGCCTTATAAAAGAACCCAGTAAAGTTGATGATATAGTAAATTTTCCACAACCAAAAAATAAGAAAGAGTTACAAAGTTTTCTCGGATTAGTAAATTTCTACAACAAATTTTGTCCAAATTATGCAGAGATATCAAAACCATTATACCAGTTAACTTCAGAAAAAGTTAAATTTATTTGGAAAACTGATCACCAAGATGCTTTTGAAAATTTAAAATTTTTGTTAAATAAAAATATTGTATTGATGTACCCAGATTATAATAAAGAATTTTATTTGGAAACTGACGCATCTGCATTTTCTTCTGGTGGAATATTATATCAGTTGGGAGAAAATAAAGAAAAACAGATAATAGGATTTTGTAGTAAATCATACAAAGCCGCTGAATTAAATTATTACAGCACGGAAAAAGAAATACTTGCCATTATCCACTCAATTAAAAATTTTTATTTCATTATAGCAGGATACCCCACTATAATAAGAACAGATTGTAAATCCATTCTTTTTATGCAATCTTGCAAAAATCCTCCAGATCGAATTATTCGGTGGATGAATTTTTTAAACAATTTACCGTTAAAGTATGAGCATATTCCTGGAAAAGACAATTTTATGGCAGACTATTTAAGCCGAATACCAATCATGAATAAATCAAGAATAAAAGAATTTCAGATAAACAATTTGAATTTAGAAACATTTTTCCAGAATCTAGTAACAAACCAGAAATTAAGCATGGACCTAAATGAAAATGTGAAAAGAAAACCAAATAAATACCAAATTATAAATAATATGGTTCATAAAAACGTGAGAGATAAATTTTTTGTAATTCCAACAAAAGATGATATTAAGAAATTAATAAATATAGTCCATAATACATTTTGTCATGTAGGGGTAACCAAGTGTTATCAAATTATAAAAGAAAGGTTTACCTTTCCAAAATTAAGAAAAATTATAAATCTAGAAATTAACAAATGTCTGAAATGCCAATTAAATAAACCAGGAAAAATGAACAAAGTACCAGAACAAACCATTATACCTAAAGGTCGTTTAGATCTTATATCCATTGATTATCTTGGACCTTTAATCTCAATTGGGAATTATCGCTATGTCTTTGTAATATTAGAAAATTTTACTAAACTAACCAAATTATACCCTACGAAAAAAGCTAACATAAAAGAAGCTATCAACTCAATGAAACGATTTTTTGAAACTATTGGAAAACCAAAAAAGTGTCTAAGTGATAATGCTACTTCATTTACATCAATGAAATGGGAAAATTTTCTTGTTAAAAACAACGTTAAACGTATTTTAACATCCATAAGACATCCTTGTGGGAATAACTCTGAAAGAACAAATAGAGATGTGCTCACATACTTGAGAATTATTTTAGATAAAAATCAATACCGTTGGAAAACAAATTTAGAAAAGATTGAAGATTGTATAAATTCTATTTATCATGCTACTACCGGTTTTACCCCCATTGAAACTATGTCAGGTATAAAACCAAGAAGGTTTTGGGATCATTACATAGGGGAAGGTTTAAATCAAGAGGAAATTTTAACGTTAGAGGAAATAGAACAAGAGATCAAAAATAATTTTCAAAAATTAAAAGATAAAAAAGAAATTGAAAATAAAAAACTTGTCAAATTCTCAACTTTTAAAATAAATGATAAAGTCCTTGTAAGAGCACTACGCATTCCGAAGAACGGAGGTCTAAATGCCAAGTTACTACCTTTATATGAGGGACCTTATAATGTTAACACCAAAGTCTCCAGACATACGTACCTTATAGAAAACAAGGATGGAATTAGAAGAGGACTATTTCATGCCAGTTTATTAAAGAAATTTTATCCAAATGATGATGAGAACATGATCGACCAATCTAATTAATAGTTCTGTATCCCGAAACTCCAAATTAAAAAAATCAATTTTAAATTTATCTTTTATACCGGACTAAAAACATTTTTTTTTTTAGACAGGAGTGCAAATGTAATGATATATTACATTCACAAAAATATTTTTAAAATGCAAATAACCACCGATATTTTGAAAAAGCCCGCGCAAATCACAAACCATATATACAAATAACATCGTATTGTATACGATCAAAATTAATAATATTTTTGGACAATACTGGTGTACAATATATCCATATTAAATGTACATTCAGATGGTAATAAATTAATTATTTGAAGTTATAAAAACATAATTATTATCTCTATATATGAACCAACAAAACTGCGGAAGTTAAGAAAAAAGGACGCCAAGCTTTCCTGCTAGAAAGCGTCAGTTGAGTCCCAGCAGCCCGCTCGAACGGAGCGTCTCTCTATTCTCAGCGTTGGTCGCGTGCGGAGCTTGAGTCCATAGCTATCCTGAGAGGAGTAGGAAGTGCAGTCTATTGTTATTCTTCATAGAAGACGGAGTGAGAAGACAACAGAATCCAGAATTCAAGATATCCATTTTAGGCACGAGACCTGGCAATAAAGCGTATCACATTGAAGAAGGAATTACTGAAGCGCAGTGTATTGAAGCCTTATTGGAAGCAAATTAATTTAGAGGTAAAATTTATTTTACCTGAGATTAAGTCAAATTCATATAATAAAACTTACTCAAGTAATTAAAATTTTTTTTATTTCTTTTTATAAAAATTAATCTTAACAATATATATATATATGATTTTTTTACTACTAATAATAAACATGATCAAAAATAAATGTTATGATAGCTATTTCTATGAACAAAGTACACTCAAGTTGTTGAACAAATTACACACTAATCGCAAAGTGAGATTGAGGAATTAACACTATTACAGAATGTACACAATTACAATCAGCATCCGTTTACTTTTCAATAAATCTCCAAGTAATTTTATACAATTATGTAATATACAATTTATATGTATATATATATTTATTTATTTTAGCGATGGAAAATATAAACAAAAATTCACTATAATAATTATAGAAATGATTATTCAAATCCTCCAAAGAATTTTAATCATCCTTAACTTTTGTACACATATTCATAAGTGTAATTTATGCATTCTTGGATAATTGAAATAGTTTTCTTACAGTCTAAAAATCTTCACATTTCAAAAACACTTAAATATTATAAAATTTACACATTAAAAAGTCGCAGGAGCTGAGTCATCTTAACAAGTTTCTATTCTTATCCCTAGTGAAATTTGGAAAGCTTAGAATAGAAACAGGTTATGTTTTGTCTAGATCTTACATACAAAATGTAAACACAGCTTATATTAAATTTTAAAACGAAGCAAGATCTTATCAGGAAATTAACCATCCAAAGCGGAAATGACTCCATTAACCATTGACTGCTCCAGGAGTCAAGAGCAGCTGGGCCTGTGTAGTGTTTACTTGTGCACAAGTCGTAGGACAAACGGAGCCCAACTACCCTTTTCATTTCTTGACTTTAGAGCTATTTATCGTTACCATAGCGTACTTCTGGTATTACTGGCTGTCACTGGAGGGTATTTGAATAAAGTTTTTGGCTGTGTGAGCTATTCAGGCATGGGCTTCTTATTATGCTCATAGCCCACTTATCTTCTCAACCCTTGTCAAATCGCCATAAGTTTTTACACCTCTGTCTCTCCACAACAGAATGATTAGTTCGTAATTTAGTATATGCTTAACTTGATTATTATTCATAACATATAGGACAAATGGTAAACAGAATAAGGTTCTTCAAATGATCAAAACTGGCTGTTTTATACTCATAATGCGGAGGGTGTGTAAGTGCAATGTTTCCTCATGATATGCTTATATAAACTTCAATGATAAACTGAAATATAGTCGTAGTGCGGACAGAATCAAGGTTTAACATCAGTATGTTTGGATAAGACATGGACAAGTTTCCTAGATGAGCTGTTCTATAATCACAATGTGGGCAGGAGAGTGGTTTATTAACGTTTATGTTTGAGCATGACACAGAGCTTCAAGCTTCTGGGTTTCGCTGTTCTATAATTACAAGTTGGCAGGAGAGAGGTTTATTATCAGTATGTTTGGATATGATATGGTTCTTCAAATTTATCTTATTAACTGTTCTATAGTCACAAAGTGGGCAAGAGTGGGGTTTATTATCAGTATGTTTGGACATGATATGCCGCTTCAAATGATCACGATTATTTGTTTTATAGTCGCAATGTGGACAGGAGCAAGTTTAAACATCAGTATGTTTGGACATGATATGGCACTTTAATTGTTTGGACACCACTGCTCGATAGTCGCAATGTGGACAGGAGTGAGGTTTATTATTAGTATGCTTGGACATTATATGGGTCTTCAAACGGTCCAGCCTAACTGTTTTATGGTCACAATGTGGACAAGTGTGGGGTTTGTCAGTACTATGTTTACTCGTGATATGATTCTTTAAATCTCTACTACGAGAGGTTCTATAGTCGCAATGTGGACAGGAGAGAGGTTTATTATTAGTATGCTTCGACATTATATGGGTCTTCAAACGTTCCAGCCTAACTGTTTTATGGTCACAATGTGGACAAGTGTGGGGTTTGTCAGTACTATGTCTACTCTTGATATGATTCTTTAAAACTCCACTACGAGAGGTTCTATAATCGCAATGTGGACAGGAGAGTGGTTTATTATCAGTATGTATGGATATGATATGTTTCTTCAATGTGTCAGACATAACTGTTTTATAGTCACAATATGGGCAAGTGAGAGGTTTTTCAGTAGCATGTTTATTCAAAATATGGTTCTTTAAATAAAACCTAATACCTGTTCTATAGTCACAATGAGGGCAGGAGAGAGGTTTATTATCAGTGTGTTTGGAGATGATATGGTTCTTTAAATGTGTAGACGAAACTGTTTTATAGTCACAATGTGGACAAGTGTGGGGTTTGTCAGTACAATGTTTACTTATGATATGCGTTTTTAAAGTTCCTAGAACAACTGTTTTGTAGTCGCAATGTTGACAGGAGTATTTCCTAACATCAGTATGTTTGGACATGATATGATACTTGAGATGTCCACGTTGAAATGCACTAAAAACACAATATGGACAGCGGTGAGGTTTATATTCAGTATGTTTGGTCGCAACATGTTCCTTCAAAAGTTGGAGCCGGGCTGTTTTATAGCCACAAAACTGACAAATGTGAGGTTTGAATTTTCCATTTTTATTATTTGTTTGTTCAGATTTTCGACAAAGCTCTACTGATGTAGCCATAGGAATGATAGAAGAGGAGACAATTTGAATTGTTTTTTCATAGTGTTCACTAAATGCGTAAGAGCAATGCTTGTTAAGTTTTTCTGATTTTGAAGGTAACCCTGAAATAGAAAGATATGAGAATCAAAAGAAACGTAAAGACATGGAAAGAAATAAAATATTCTAATATATATATATATATACACACATATGTTTATACATATCCTATTCTTGGATTAAAGAATATTATAAAAATAAAAAAGTAGCTACTTTTCTTCAAAGGAAAGTCATAAAACACAAAACAAATAAACTTTCAATTCTTAAAACAATTTAACATTTGACACTGGACGCATACATAAATATAAAATAATAATTTATTCTTCTAATAATTCCTAACAATCCATTTAAAAACTGTTTTGCCCCTTGCAGCAATGCAGGCTTCACAACGCACATTGACAGACTGGTTAGCATTTGTGCATTGGTCTGATGCGATGGTTGAGGTGCTCCCTTGTGCCAATCTTTAATGTGGATTTCTTCACATGGGGGAAGAAATCCAAGAGCGTGAGGTCGGAAGAACGAGCCGGCCAAGATACCGGGTCCTAAGACCCAGCTTCCCAATCTTTGTGACAAAAGGACTTCCTCCAAGAATACCGAAAGTTTATTATCGAGGAATGTGTGGAAAGACTCAGCGTCAAGTCGAGGGGCCAACAAATGGAGACCTATTATTTCATTATTCCACAAAAAATCTGAGACATACTCACTCCTATATTTTGGGGTGGGGGGAGGGAGATCAAAGGAGGTGATGGTTGGGCTCGGAGGGTGAGAAAGATAAAACATATACTTTTAATGATTTTTATGTAGGCATTATGAAAGAATGCCTATTCACAATTGTGTTTTAGTTTTTTGCGTTTTTCTTGAAAACGGAGAAAAATTCCAAAGGACTTTTTTTCTTTCTATTTTCATCCTGCATCGATTCCCGAAGTTTTGCCGTTAATTTTGGGGACACCCTGTATATATATATATATATATATATATATATATATATATATATATATATATTTTTAGATGGAACGGCATTTTTCTCCAGCGGTGGTACTCCTCCTCACTTCTTCCCGGAATATTTCGAAGAAGTGAGGAGGAGTACCACCGCTGGAGAAAAATGCCGTTCCATCTAAAAATACTATCCCAGCGACGAAAAATAACATCAAACATATATATATATATATATATATATATATATATATATATATATTGTAATGATCTAAAAGGGGGTGCTCTAGAAAGAGTCAGTTTCTGGCATAGCAAAGAGTAGCATTCCTATTCAAAATAAAGGCTAAGTTATATTCCATAAGTCCATCACAAATATTCTCCTTTGTCAATCAATTAAATAATTAAAAGAGTAATAAAAGGGATAGCAATTGGCAGTGCTTAGTTTGGCAGTATTTATTTTTTTAACAAAGGCAGTGTGTAATAAAAGAAGAGTCCAAATATCTCGGCTAGGAGCGATAAGGTATACAAGTTCCCAGGAAGATAAGAATAGAGGTGCTTCCAAAAATGCACTTTGAACATCGAGGTGGCGATCGCTGAAGACAAACACCCTTGGTGTGGTGGGAGTAACGCCTCTATAAAAAGGGCCTTCCCCCACCACTCACCCCCATTCGAGCACCAGAGGCAGAACCAACACAGTCTCGCTGCAGAACCAGCTGGTCAGCCGACACCAAGCTCACTTCATCTGCACATGATGGCCAGACACCACTCCAAGATTTAGCAGCCGACCATCATTCTCCTCAACATAACTACAAGCAGTCTGCCTCTTCACTTGCAGAACATCATCCGTATAATAAGCTGAGTATAACTCACTAACTGCCAATCTTCAATTAAAATTTAAAAGCTATCTAAAATTTAATAATGGCCGATATTTATCTTTTAATATATAAATTAATATTTTAATTATGTTCTAACATTTCTTAAATAACCCAACATTGATACAATTATGTGAGTCAAGAAATTTTTCTTTTTATATTTTATTTTATATCACAGCCATATCAAATCATAAATTATATATTTTATTCAATATAAGTCATTTGTTTCAACTCTATTTTTATTTATAATGAACCTTTCTCCTGGTATTTAATATGGTCTCAACACATAAAAGGACAGATGGTAAGAAGTGGTTCTAATTGGATATTTCTCATGTTTTTCTTTCAGGAAATTTATTAAATTAATTTAATTATTCAAATGGTTTTATTCATAAATCCGTATGTGGTGAGTTTGGTAATATTAAATGAACCCTGAGATATAATGAAAATATAATAAAAACATTCTAAATCAATTTTTTTTTCTACAATAACTTTTAAATATATTCCATTTTTCTTTTTCTCGCCGAACCAAAACACCACATCTTGGCGCCTCACGTGTGGCTGAATCTAAAAGAAAAAAAAAAAAATGCCATATTGGCGCACTAGACGCGTGGCAATCCACAAAAAGTGCCATTCTGTCGCCGAAATCCTGAACACGTTGAGTAGCGTAATCTTTCCCGTAGCTTTGTATTGCAGCGCTCCACCGACGAGTTGGAGTAGGCGCGCGCGTGTTTTAAAACCAGAATTAAAATTTTTATTTTTATGTTTTCAGATTTTAAAATTGAGACCATATATTCAAAAAAGTGTGTTTTAAGGTTCAAAACATGAATTTTTATTAAAAATAAATTTTTTGAGTGATATTAAATTTTTAGCAAATATTTTATTTTTGGCTGTGATATTTATTAAATTATTTTTATTTAAGTTTTTATATACTTGTTTTGTCAGCTTGACAATTTTTCAACAACCACATAATTGGATCAATGTTGGGAAATGTGATGGCAATTTTAAAAGATGCCCTAAAGATAGATATAATTCTATATATTTATTTCTGTATCTTTTTATATTTTATTTTTGATTTATTAATTTTTGTATCATATTTATAATTTTGTATATATTAAAATTTCTTATTCAACAATATGGAACATAACGAAGGTAATAGACGTTTCACCCACAGTAGTAGGGAAGAAATAAATTCGGGGTTCACGAAGATGCAGTTAATGTTGGAACAAATGATGGCCCAAATGTTAAGTCATAAAACCGAATTAATAAAAAACCAAAAATTAGAATCACAAAGTATCAGGGCCGAATTGGGAGGAAAACTTCAATCCCTCGGGACCAAAATGACGCTCCGTGAAATCAAACCAACTCCTCCTATAATCCATAAAATTAAAACTGTTCCTTTAATGATAAATAATCAAAGTAGTCCTAAAATAACTTCCGTGTCCAACGATCTATTTACTTCCGATGACATTTATATTTTAAATAATTTATTCAAAATAAATAAAACGACAACAAAATTAAACCATAACATATTCACTTCCGCCGAAAATTATATTTTAAACAAATTATTTAAAAACAATATTTTAATAAAAGAAACATCAAAAGTAAACATGCAATTGTATATTAAATGTCCCATTATTAATATCAACCTGGGAGAAACATCCTGTAAAGAATATACCTTCATTTTGTCGAATAAAAATGGAATTATTCGGGAAATGTTCCATTCGATTCTCCTAAAATATTATCATGAACCGACCAAAGATGATGAAATAAAATATTCAACCAGTAAAGTATAACAATAAAACCTCTCTGTTTTGGAGCTCCTCCGGCGTTGGGTACCAGATTTCAGTGGATAGGGACAAATAAATAATAAATTTATTAATATTTAAATTGTATTACCTATAAAAATTCTATGGTTTATTGATAAAACCACTGTTTATAAATTTGTTAACACCATTTTCAAAATTACGAGAGGCCAAATCCATATTTTCTTTCATTTTTATTTTATTTTAAAATCGTGTGCACAACCGTACACTAAAAACAAAAAATGTTACTAAAAAAGTCATTGTATTATCCTTTTTTAGTCGTAGATTCAGTAAAACGATAACCAGTTTACCCGTTAAAAGCAGTAACATTATTAATAAAATGAAAATTTCACCAATCATATAATATTCTAATGTCATTATTATTGAAGATATAAAGAAGAAAAAATTGTATCATTATCGGTCGTGATAAGATTTTAGACACACAAGTGTAAGACAAAGAGATTCGATAAAAAATCAGGAAATATCCAGTTGCTGTTAAAATCCCATTCCCATCTTAGGAATGCAGATAATAGGATAAGTAACTATCAAAATTACAAATCCTCTAAGCGCCAGATAATACTTAACTATAAAAGTCAGGAAATATCCAGTCCCTGGGAAGATCCCTTATCTACCTCGAGGGAAGAAAGCTTTGATAATGCCTAATGTAAACAAAGCAGGCTCATGCTAGTTCAAGTTTTCAACACGCGCACCGCGCTAGTACTCTACATTGTCAAGAAGTTCCTATAATTGCCACAGCCCCGAGCAGCGCTCGCATCACTCTCCTTTCAATATAACTAGAACCCGCCAACTATAGGATGTTTTTAAATGAAAAGTTTATCTTTGAAGCTAATAAGGCTATAACGAATTAACGAATAGAATAATTAATGGTTAAACTACTTAAAAATAAAATAATTAAAACTTAGTAATTGTTTAAATAAATATAAAGACAGACTTTGACAAGGACAGTTAATAAATATTTAAAGGGAAAAAACCTTTTTCAAAAGTTAATAATAAATAAAAGAAGAAGTAGGAGTAAATAATTAATTGAAGTAAGGGGTAGGAGAAAAATATTTCATATATTGTTTGATATATTTGAATATTTATTTTATATTGAGGGCTCACGGACCCATGAAGAGGCCGGAGTACCTATTATTTGTGTTGTATTAAAGGCTCACGGACACATGAAGAGGCCGGAGTACCTTATCTACGTAGTGGGAAATATAATATTATATTATAATAAAGGGGGGAAACTTATTAATAATAATTTGTTGAATAATATTATTCAAGAGTAAGGAATTGAATAATATTATTGAAGTGGAAGGAGTTTAATAATTATTGATGTGGAAGGAGAATTTTTTAAATGAAATGTAGTAAGAAGGAGTGACTGACAAACAAGTTGACACCGACAAGGACTGATAGACTATAGACAAATTATTTTATTACATTAAAATTTCAATTTTTTAAAATGGGCTAGTGAGGGAACAAACTTTCTTGAACAATTGTTAGAGTTGTGTCAAATGCATTGGGTAAAATAATTAAATACGAATAAAAACCAAAATGAACTTAAAAAAGAAAACTTTAAAGATATTTTTCATACTAAAGATAGACACAGTAAACATCGAATGTAAATAGTATTCCTTGTTCTTTGAAATGATTCTTTATATGAATCTGGAAATTTCAATTTTATTTCCTGCTGTACATAAAATATAATTAAAGAATAGTGGATAGTGTCATAGTGGATATTTTTATTTATATTATGTTGTTAATTTGAAATTAAAATTATTAATATTGGATTAAGGGTAACATTAAAAATTAAAAAAAAAATATATATATATATATATATATATATGTAAATAGATAAAAATAGTTTTTTTTAAAGTTTTGATATAAGTGACTTTGTATTGGGATAAGATGTATACAGCCATACAACATGTGTTGTAAATGTAAATGATATTACTGTATGCAATTTGTTTTGTTATAAGACATAATTTATAATTCTGTAGACTTGTTAGAATATTTATAATTTAATTTAGAGCAAATTAAGAAAAAAATTTAAACTTTTAAAATTAAACCAGTTATAAAAAATTATATTAAATAGTAATGCTACCCTGAGCCGGAAAACAAAATCATTAGACCAAATTAAATTCTCGGAGGGTGAGAAAGATAAAACATATACTTTTAATGATTTTTATGTAGGCATTATGAAAGAATGCCTATTCACAATTGTGTTTTAGTGTTTTGCGTTTTTCTTGAAAACGGAGAAAAACGAGAAAAATGCCAAAGGACTTTTTTTCTTTCTATTTTCATCCTGCATCGATTCCCGAAGTTTTGCCGTTTATTTTGGGGACACCCTGTATATATATATATATTGTAATGATCTAAAAGGGGGTGCTCTAGAAAGAGTCAGTTTCTGGCATAGCAAAGAGTAGCATTCCTATTCAAAATAAAGGCTAAGTTATATTCCATAAGTCCATCACAAATATTCTCCTTTGTCAATCAATTAAATAATTAAAAGAGTAATAAAAGGGATAGCAATTGGCAGTGCTTAGTTTGGCAGTATTTACTTTTTTAACAAAGGCAGTGTGTAATAAAAGAAGAGTCCAAATATCTCGGCTAGGAGCGATAAGGTATACAAGTTCCCAGGAAGATAAGAATAGAGGTGCTTCCAAAAATGCACTTTGAACATCGAGGAGGCGATCGCTGAAGACAAACACCCTTGGTGTGGTGGGAGTAACGCCTCTATAAAAAGGGCCTTCCCCCACCACTCACTCTCATTCGAGCACCAGAGGCAGAACCAACACAGTCTCGCTGCAGAACCAGCTGGTCAGCCGACACCAAGCTCACTTCATCTGCACATGATGGCCAGACACCACTCCAAGATTTAGCAGCCGACCATCATTCTCCTCAACATAACTACAAGCAGTCTGCCTCTTCACTTGCAGAACATCATCCGTAAAATAAGCTGAGTATAACTCACTAACTGCCAATCTTCAATTAAAATTTAAAAGCTATCTAAAATTTAATAATGGCCAATATTTATCTTTTAATATATAAATTAATATTTTAATTATGTTCTAACTTTTCTTAAGTAACCCAACATTGATACAATTATGTGAGTCAAGAAATTTTTCTTTTTATATTTTATTTTATATCACAGCCATATCAAATCATAAATTATATATTTTATTCAATATAAGTCATTTGTTTCAACTCTATTTTTATTTATAATGAACCTTTCTCCTGGTATTTAATATGGTCTCAACACATAAAAGGACAGATGGTAAGAAGTGGTTCTAATTGGATATTTCTCATGTTTTTCTATCAGGAAATTTATTAAATTAATTTAATTATTCAAATGGTTTTATTCATAAATCCATTTGGTTTTATTCCATAATGGTGAATTTGGTAATATTAAATGAACCCTGAGATATAATGAAAATATCATAAAAACATTCTAAATCAATTTTTTTTCTACAATAACTTTTAAATATATTCCATTTTTCTTTTTCTCGCCGAACCAAAACACCACAATATATATATATATATATATGAACCACCGTTATATTCGTGATCTATGAGATCAGAAACATGAAATTTTCGTGTTGGCATTTCCGGATTGCCTCATAAGCGGGTTTCCTTCTTTTGAAGGGAGGGAGGAACCGCGCTAAAATGATAGATGGTAGATTAGATTTCCCTTCATAGGGAGGAAACGGGCGTTTGGGGTTTGCATCATGACGCAATCCGAAAATGGCGAAATGAAAATTTCACGTTTCAGATCTCATAGATCACGAATATGACGGTTGTTGAAATTTATATATATATATATATATATATTGTTATAATATTAAAAAATAAAGAAGAAATTGTTTTTTTTAATAATATTTTATTCTACGTATACCTCTACGTTGGGAACCAATATAATAAAAATTTTATAATAATTTATGTTAGAAACTCTTTATCTCAGGGTTAGGGTTCGATTTTCAGTAAAGTAACACAAAAACCATTTTACATAAGAAAAAACTCATAGATAAGTTAAATTTCGAATTAGACAAACAAGCATTACCTGATATAAAAGCCAAATCTGGAACCAACCTCAGAGAACAGGATCCTCGTTACAAAAACAGCTTCCTTTTAACTCAACAGCCTGCACTGCTTTCAAAAAGACTGAACCACTGTACAACAAACTGTAACTGTCTCTTGTAACCGACTCTCATGTGAACCTGGAGCCACCTTTTCACAGACTTGAACTGTAACAGACTGCTCTAAACTTTCATGGCGGGAGCGTCATACCGGTATCCACTGCTACCTGTATCGACTGCTAGACCAATATAACAAATAATAATTGTTTATCACAATGAACTTAACATATCAATGAGCTTTATTGGATTTTCCGAATTTTCTGTGTTAGTTTTTAATTTAGAACTTTTAATTTTTGATGAAAGTTAAATATAAGAAAAAATTTATTTGTTTTTTTTATTTTCCGCAAACCTTGTATTCGTCTTTTCCCGCTTTTTTTACCTTCAACGGTTATTCGAATTTAAAACTTTTAAATATGTAATGTAAAATATCATTACATTTGCACTTCTGTCAAAAAAAAAAAATAATAAAAAAATGATTTATGCTCGGTATTAAAATAAAAAATAGAATTTAAAATTTGGTTATTGAGATTAGAACTATTGGCCAGCCTGTTATTATTTATTCAAATTTTCAATAACTTATTTTGTTACATAATTTTTATTCATTATAATTTTCCAAATCAATTTATCATTTTTCATTGTTCATTTTTAAACATTATCATTATTAAACCATCTTATTCTAAACTAATACGATTTGTAAATTTATGATAAATTTTTAAATATTATTATTATCAATTAAATCTTATACTAAACTAATTCTAAATTTAAAAATTGTCCTGGATCCACTATTTATCATAAATATTTTTTTTTTTTCTTTGCATCTGTCCGAATTATTTCTAAGGATTTGTTTTATTCTCTTTCTTGGGGGTCGATTTAATTTTGCAATTTTTACTATCCCATTTTGACATTGATACTCAAAAAGAAATTTTACTTTATTTCCAAATTTGATGTCCAAATTTTTCAGATGATCACTGTTGTTAACATTTTTATTCATTATATTACTTTGATTATTACCATTATTATTACTCATTATTTTTAAATTAATTATATGATCATCAACTAATTTTTTAATGTCATTTTGTTTCAAAATCTCATCCATAACGTCTGTACTTATTTTATTTTTTAACTTATCATTAGTTATTTTATTTTTAATTATTTGATTTATTTTCTCATTATTATTATTCAAATTACTCAATAATATTTCTTTACTTTTACCATCTTCATTCACTAAACAAACATTCTCACTTTCATCTTTAGTTTCAAAAATTATTTTATTTTCTTCAAATTTTTGATCATTAATACTACAATCATAATTTAAATTATCTTTTATTAATTCACTTAAATTATCATTACATTCAAATAAATTTTCATCATTTTTCTCATTATTTTTAATAAGAATGTCATCACATTTTTCATTGCATATCTGTACTATTTTGGAAATGTTTTCTTCGTGTTTAAAACAGTCATTTTTTATATCAGCAATATTTGTTGTGTTTATTTTTTGTTTTTGATCTAAATCATTAATAGAATTTTCTGATTTTTTATCATGCCCATTTATTCCTTGTTTTAGCAACTCGATATTAATGTCTATATCTTTAGATATTTTCTTTTCAATGTTATGTAATGATGTTTTTACATCGCTAATTTGGTTGCTTAATTCGTTATTTTGGTTAATTTGGCTGGCTTGTCCTGTTTTTAAATCGTTAATTTGGCTTAGTAATATTTGCAGGACCTCGCCCATAGTATTAGCCATTGGTTCCATAGTATTATCCGTTGGTTGTAGGAACTCGCCACTCGCAACATCGGCCGTTTCCGAGAGTTCAACTTCCTCGCATTGGATGACGTCATCACCAGACGCGTTCTGGCTTCCATTCGAAATATTTAAAATACTATTTTCCGACATTTTAATTTATTTATTATTTCTTTACTTAGCCAACAAGTTGGACGCCAAAATGTTATAATATTAATAAATAAAGAAGAAATTATTTATATTTAAACTATTTGAATTAGATAATTGCGCCGCGTTGGGTCGCCAAAATGTTATAATATTAAAAAAAATAAAGAAGAAATTGTTTTTTTTAATAATATTTTATTCTACGTATACCTCTACGTTGGGAACCAATATAATAAAAATTTTATAATAATTTATGTTAGAAACTCTTTATCTCAGGGTTAGGGTTCGATTTTCAGTAAAGTAACACAAAAACCATTTTACATAAGAAAAAACTCATAGATAAGTTAAATTTCGAATTAGACAAACAAGCATTACCTGATATAAAAGCCAAATCTGGAACCAACCTCAGAGAACAGGATCCTCGTTACAAAAACAGCTTCCTTTTAACTCAACAGCCTGCACTGCTTTCAAAAAGACTGAACCACTGTACAACAAACTGTAACTGTCTCTTGTAACCGACTCTCATGTGAACCTGGAGCCACCTTTTCACAGACTTGAACTGTAACAGACTGCTCTAAACTTTCATGGCGGGAGCGTCATACCGGTATCCACTGCTACCTGTATCGACTGCTAGACCAATATAACAAATAATAATTGTTTATCACAATGAACTTAACATATCAATGAGCTTTATTGGATTTTCCGAATTTTCTGTGTTAGTTTTTAATTTAGAACTTTTAATTTTTGATGAAAGTTAAATATAAGAAAAAATTTATTTGTTTTTTTTATTTTCCGCAAACCTTGTATTCGTCTTTTCCCGCTTTTTTTACCTTCAACGGTTATTCGAATTTAAAACTTTTAAATATGTAATGTAAAATATCATTACAATATATATATATATATATAGGTGTGTTTTCTGCAACTCAGCTTCTTTATCCAGCGGTCTTGCTCCTCCTTTCATCGCAATATTTCGCCGGATTCCTCTCAGGCTTCTTCTGGCAGTCACTCATCCTTGCTGATTGGTAAGGGAACCAGCAATCCCTTACCAACTAACAAGGATGAGGACTGCCAGAAGAAGCCGGAGAGGAATCCGGCGAAATATTGCGATGAAAGGAGGAGCAAGACCGCTGGAGAAAGAAGCCGAGTTGTAGAAAACACATCTAATTCCCAGCGATGCAGCTTAAAAATAAACATATATATATGTAGCTTCTTGGATTAAATAACATTATAAGAATGAAGTGAGAAGTGAAGTAGGAAAGGAGTAACATCGCTGAAGAAAGGGAGAAAGAAGCTGTTCTATCTAAAAATATATGACCCCAGTGTGAAAAAACACCATAAAAAATATATATGTATACTTTTTAATTGTATTTATTTTTATTAGGAGATACAATGCACTTAGGTAGATAAATATTTTATCAATTAAGGCTGATCTATAGTCACAATGCAGCGAGTCCTTGGTATGTTGTCATACCTGTCGGTGGAGACCGTCGTCACTGGCATCTGTGCGAGTACTGTGGGCGAGCGCTTTCGACGTAAATACGTCATTATCAAGCCACTGTTAAGTTAGTACTGAACTGTGTTTGTAGTGTCAGAGTATTTATACAGGGTGGAGTGAGTTGTTTACTTCTGTGAAGGGTCGTCCAGGTAGGTTGTTTGTCTGTACTCTGTGCAGGTGTTCGTTCAGGTAAAGTATTTGTTGGCTCCGTGGGTCATTGCCGTCTAAGGGTTTTCCAGGTAGTTTGTTTGTCTGTACTCTGTGCATGTGGTTCGTTGTATGTTGATCTTGGAAAATGTGATTTTATGTTTAACTTTCTTAGTTTTTCTGTTTTCATGTTACTTAACATAAACATATCCTAATACCTGTTCTATAGTCACAATGAGGACAGGAGAGAGGTTTATTATCAGTGTGTTTGGAGATGATATGGTTCTTTATATGTACCCTATAAACTGATCTATAGTCACAATGTGGGCAGGAGTAAGGTTTATTATCAGAATGTTTGGAGATGATATGGTTCTTTATATTTACCCTATAAACTGATCTATAGTCACAATGTGGGCAGGAGTAAGGTTTATTATCAGTATGTTTGGAGATGATATGATTCTTTATATTTACCCTATAAACTGATCTATAGTCACAATGTGGGCAGGAGTAAGGTTTATTATCAGTGTGTTTGGAGATGATATGGTTCTTTAAAGTAGTAGGCCAAACTGTTTTATAGTCACAATGTGGACAAGTGAGGGGTTTGTCAGTACAATGTTTACTTAAGATATGCTTCTTTAAACTTCCAAGAACAACTGCTTTATAGTCGCAATGTTGACATGAGTATTTCCTAACATCAGTATGTTTGGAGATTATATGATACTTTAGATGTCCACGTTGAAATGCACTAAAAACACAATATGGACAGCGGTGAGGTTTATATTCAGTATGTTTGGTCGCAATATGTTCCTTCAAAAGTTGGAGCCTGGCTGTTTTATAGTCACAATGTGGACAAGTGAGGGGTTTGTCAGTACAATGTTTACTTAAGATATGCTTCTTTAAACTTCCAAGAACAACTGCTTTATAGTCGCAATGTTGACATGAGTATTTCCTAACATCAGTATGTTTGGAGATTATATGATACTTTAGATGTCCACGTTGAAATGCACTAAAAACACAATATGGACAGCGGTGAGGTTTATATTCAGTATGTTTGGTCGCAATATGTTCCTTCAAAAGTTGGAGCCTGGCTGTTTTATAGTCACAATGTGGACAAGTGAGGGGTTTGTCAGTACAATGTTTACTTAAGATATGCTTCTTTAAACTTCCAAGAACAACTGCTTTATAGTCGCAATGTTGACATGAGTATTTCCTAACATCAGTATGTTTGGAGATTATATGATACTTTAGATGTCCACGTTGAAATGCACTAAAAACACAATATGGACAGCGGTGAGGTTTATATTCAGTATGTTTGGTCGCAATATGTTCCTTCAAAAGTTGGAGCCTGGCTGTTTTATAGTCACAATACTGACAAGTGTGAGGCTTGAATTTTCCATTTTTATTATTTGTTTGTTTAGATTGTTGACAAACCTCTACTGATGTAGCCATAGACATGATAATAGAGGAGGAAATTTGGATTGATCTTTTACGAGTATAGTGTTCACTAAATGTAAAAGAGCGATGCTTATTAAGTACTTCTGATTTTGAAGGTAACCCTGAAATAGAAAGAGATGAGAATCAAAAGGAACGTAAAGACATGGAAAGGAATAAAATATTCTAATATATATATACACACACACACATATGTTTATGCATATCCTATTCTTGGATTTAAGAATATTATAAAAATAAAGGGAAAATTGAAGTAACAGAGGGGTAACATCACTGGAGAAAGAAGCTGTTCCATCCAAAAATATGATCACCGGGGGGACAAAGATATTGATACAATAAGAAGTTAATAAAATGTTAAAAACTTGTTTATTGAAAGAATTATATTATACTAGGCAAAGAAACTAAGATAATGGTCAGCTAAAACAGGCTTTTAGTAACATCGATTATTAGGAAACTAGCGGTGGAATTGATCTTTTATTTTGTTTAGTAAATGTGTAAGAATGATTCTTGCCATGAATCTTCTCATTCACTCACTCACTGCATGGCTTTAATTCTGAGTCACATACACGGCTGAATATAAATATTTGCTCAAAACTACTTATCAATTAATTCTATTTTTTTACATTTATCTTTCTGTATTAAAAGTAGCTACTCCCATCAGACTTTCAATTATATTTTAAAATGCTAGAAAAATGGCAACTTACAGGGATTGAGACGAAAGAAACAAAGCTTCACATGCATTTTCAAATACTTGAATGAGACGAAGTTGCGCTGGCAGTGATGGCAGACATAGAGACAAAGAGTACCTTCATCTGAAACAAATTACATAGTGAAAAGCGATGAATCAGGAGAACAAAGATAAATCTGATAAATCTTCCCTATAAATATTTGATTGGACGTTAGGCCTATGTACAAATCATTGTTGTCAGACTCCTACAAGAGAGAGGAGCTGTTATTATCCAAAATTCGAATTACAAAAGTTTTCAAAAATAAAGGAGTAAAAATCGAATTTCATATTTTCACATTTTTTAATTTTAAAAAATGCATATATTTTATTTAGACAATAATAAACATTTCGTAAATTGATGATTACGTACATAAGTAATAAACAATTTATCAGAAAATTAAAATAAAAGTCTATTGTTTTGAAAGAAAAAAAAGTCATTTTCATGGGCAAGAACCTTTTTCTTTATTTTTCAGGTAAGTTGATAAAGTGTTACGAGGAATTTCTTGGCATTTTTAAATATTTTCTTTATTCCATTTTCAACTTCTTTAATCGCAGCTATTTTCTCTGACAACGTTAAAGTTATATAACTTCTAGGCTTCGACATCCTAAATCAACAACTCCACAGTACACCAGAAATTCAAGGGACAAAGAAACAACAGATCTAGGCACTGACTGACATAACTGAATAAGAAATATAGATGGGAGGGAATTCTAGGATAAAATGACAGGATGGTGTATATAACTGCAATCCCTGGAAGGGAGGAAGCACGACTCACTACTTTGGAGAACTAGAGTCTAAGAACTAGACTATGAGACAGCTGCGCTTCTTGTCCAGGAACACCTACATCCCTATCTTATATCCTTCTTAACGGAGGGGAGATTATTTTCACAACATTCAAGATTGACCACTTCCCATTGGAGGTAAAGACTCGTAAAAAATTTGAATTATCCAAAATTTTATTCGAATTATCGAAGTTTGAATTATCAATGTTCTACTCTATGTATATGTATGTGTATATATATATATATATATATATATATATATATATATATATATATACATATATATATATAAATGGAGAATAAAAAAATGGAAGGATCCCATTCAATAAAAAACTCCATACAGTCCAGCACTAAGGCCGGGCGCAAATTGAGCCCAGCGCAGACGCAGCACAGAAATAGCGGTAAAACAGACAGAGGAGGTCCGTAGGAGCCAGTTCAGAAACGGTACCGCAAATTGAACCCAGCTCAGATAGAAGCCATGCGCTGCTTTGCTGAGCCTCGAGTCCAAATCTGACGATAAAAACAGTATGCTTTTTTTTGTCGTCTGTATTTTTAAAAAAATGAAAGAGAGGGAAATCTAGGAACTTTTTGAGAAATAAACTCAATAAAAATATTATCTTATAATATCATTCTCCAAAAGAAAATTCTGAGGTCAAGCTAAATTAAAAACGCCCTAGTACGATCATCACCTATTTCATTTATTTATTTCCTCTCCTTACACACACATTTTAGCCATTTTCAAATTACTAGAGAAAAAATAAAAATAAAGTGTTAACATCTCATTCAACCTTCAAAGCCTTATATGAATATTAATATAACTTTAGAATTTATTTTTTTTAAACCTAATTGTAATTTTTAAATCCTTCTCCCAAATTTTAATTAATTTACTCAGTTAAAAACATTTTTTCTTTCTTCTCTACAAAATTTCCAATTTTCCTACTTGAATTATAGGAAAATAGAAAATCATGATTTCTAAATAATAAATTTTCTCTTATATTCTTACAATCTACAAAGGTTTTATGTTTACCATTTCTAAGGCTATTAAAATGGTTTTTACAAGTATCTAATGATTTTAAAATACACTCTACATCTACTATTACATTTATTATATCTATCTGGGCATTCGTCAGAAACAAATCTACATTTTCATTTAATTAATTACTTCCTAAGGGATTTTTATATCAGTTAAATTCACAACCAGTTCTTTATTGTAAATACTCATTATACTCCTTTATTAGTTCACTATCCGCATCATTATTTCTAAATAATAAATTTTCTCTTATATTCTTACAATCTACAAAGGTTTTATGTTTACCATTTTTTTACGTTTTTATTATTATGGTGCATCGATTGCTCGGATCATTAGCGCCATTTTATATCTATTATCACATTTTAGTTTTATTATTTTTATTCTCTGGTATGTTTGTAATTTATTCCTTAATTTACCTAGATTTAAGTTATTTCCTTATTATTACATAATCCATGAAAACATTGAACTCTTCTTAACATTTTACCTTAGCATTAACATTTAGTTTATTAATAATAGAATTTAAATCTTTCTTAGTACTCCCAACAAGTCAGTATCCTTGATTAATATCAAAACCAATTAGTTCTTCAGCAGATTTATTAAAAATATCAGTATTTTTTAGTTTCTTTACAACGTTAGGGTGACAACAATTTTCGAACCATACAGAAAATGTGGTCGAATTTAAAAATTATTTTTACATTCTTTTAAATAATAAATTTCCCCCAGTGCCTTAAGGTGCTTTTTTCTTCCTAAAAACAAATCCTTTAATCCACTAAAAAATTGTTTACACTTTTCCTTTTTTCTTCTTTAATACTCATTCATCAAAGCTCCTTTTTGATCTGCTTCCATTCTAATTATATTATAACCGATGGACCCTTCAAGGGAAGACTTGCATCGAAAAAAATGTACTCCACCTTCAAACACTGACAAATGCACGTGGAGCAGAACATGAACTGGCACAAGCCAGCAATTTTGATTTGTAAATTTTCTTTGGGGGTAGGAATAAAAAAAAAATATTTCATATCCTTATTTTCTCCAGAAGAAAATTCCGAGGTCCAAGCTTAATTAAAAATGTGATGTTACCACTTACTTTATTTTTCTTCTAGTGATTTGAAAATGGCCTAAAGGCCGAAATGTTACGTGTAAGGAGATGAAATAAATAAATAAAATATTTATGGCTTGAGGTGATCATAATAAATTTGAGGTGTTTTTAATTCAAAATACCATTAACATAACAATTGAATTCATACATTTTGAAGGGAGACTAGGATTCAAATTTATTCTATACGAAATTTGAAATTAAAACAATTGAATTAACCCTAAAAAATGAAATGAAGTGAATGAAACTTAGGCCATATTAATAACCTTAAAAATGTTATTATGTTACTATATTTTTAAATGAGTATTTACTTTGAATTTATAATATACAACTCGACAACAATTCTATAAAATACATGAGATTATTAAAGCGAAATTAAAGGAGAGGAATGCAGTGCTCAGAGGCCAATTGGAAATTAAGTGAAGGTAGCAGTATGTCTTAGGCAAGCATAGTTTTATTTTATGTACATATCATATTTAACAATTTTATTTAAAATTACAGAAAAAATGAGACAAGAAAAATAATTAACGAACTGGAGAATGAACTAATACAATAAGTAAAATGAGTAAATAGACAAAATAATTCAATTTCAATGAAGGTTTGTGTTGTTTCTTCCTCATCATGTTAATTGATAATCGTGGGAGTTAGTAAATATGATGGATTATCAGCTAATTCTCAACCATCGTTCCGAGATTGAGGATAAATTTTGTCTTCAGCTTCCGTAACTGCAACAAATAATTTTCTTCTTTGTAACTGTTGATTTTGCAAGGGCATAACTTTTGTTAGATTGTATATCGAATACCCTTGGTAGTTTATCAATTTTGTCCATTGGTCTTCAGCCTTCTTTCCTATAACAACATTTATTAGATATTAGAACACAAATAACATAATGCAATAGTATTTCCTTTCAAATACTTGGCTTCTGGGGATATGTTTAAAATAATAGCTATAGGTTGGGAGAAAGGTCTGTTCCCAACATTATGTCTAAAGTATGCCAAGCAATATGGACACACTTGCAACCTATTTAAATGCCTGAACCTAATGTCAAAATGTGGGAAACAATTACAATAGAGTATGAGAGAAAGTAGCAATTTTATACAAATTTTTTTGAGCTATTCACAGTAAACATGTAACCATAAGAAAACCAGCTTTGAGTGGTTCTTCATTCTTTAACTACAAACAATTATCTCACTTATTTTTGTTCACTTAATACAAATTGCTTTAATTCAATTATGATCTCAATAATGTTTTTAAGAGTTACTTTATTTTTAAATCTACTTTGTATTTCTATAAATATATTAAAAATAGGTAAAATAACCTGAACTTACATAATCCATTCTTATAATACTCACTATTTTTGTTCACTTAATTTATTTTTTTCAATTCAATTGATATATTATTAATATTTTTGAGTGTTACTACATCTTTAAATGTAAATCTACTTTGTATTTCTATTAAAATAATGAAAACAGGTAAAATAACCTGTACTTACATAATTCATTTTTATAATAATACTCACTATTTTTGTACACTTGATTTATTTGTTTTAACTCAATTGTAATCTCAATAATATTTTAAAGAGTTGCAACGCTTTTAAATGTAAATCTACTTTGCATTTCTATTAATATATTAAAAACAGACAAAATAACCTGTACTTACCGTTGTCTGTGTTTAATTCGTTGGCGATTTAATCCCATGCCTGGTCTTTACTTGTCGTCCTCATATAATTCAGAAGACTTGTATCGCACAACACATTAAAAATTTTCACTTCACATATTAAACTTTCCATGATTAAATGGAATGGCGAGCGAGCCAGTACTGACAGAGGACGTAGGAATCTGTGTGAAAACACAAAAACGCCGAGGAACGACAGAGGCCCTTGCCGCGCCTGCGCCTGTGCTGGCTTCAATATGCGGCACTCCATTGAAACTAATGTGTTGCAGAAACGTCGAGGCCTGTGCTTCGACTCCGCTGCGTCTGCGCTGGGCTCAATTTGTGCCCGGCCTAACACTTCAAAGAGGTCAGAGCCTCCGCCCTCACTTCACCGAATGTTTCGCCTGAAAAAAAGAAACGAGTCAAGACAAACAGCTCTTCATCGAGTGTTCCATTAACACACCGGACATACCGCCCACCTCCAACCAGACAATATCAGCCTGATTTCACCTCACCCATTCCAACAACTCGCACCGAGATGACTCTTGTGAACCACCACCCATACATTTGAAGCCGGACATTTATTTCCTCAGCATCTGCAACTTAATTGCATCAGAAGTCGGTCAAACATTATTTACTTGCAAATCAAAAAATTCTGCATTTACAATCCAAGCCAAAAATTCTGACACGTAAAGAAAGATAAACAGACTCCTCCAAGCAAAAAATATAGAATATTATGCCTAGCAATTCAAAGAAGATAAATCATTCAGAGTAGTCATAAGGCACCTAAATCCCACAATGTCAAAATATATGATAATATTTGAACTAGGAAAACTAGGATTTCAGGTGTTAGATGCCTGTGTTGTGTTACGACTAGATCTCCACTCCCACTATTCCTTATCAATCTTAAACCAGCAACGAACAATCCTGACAAATTTTCACAGGAGTTGGTCAAGCGGAGAAGATCTAGGAGTGGACAATGTGGCCCAAGCAGCAACCAACCAGGACTCGTGAACCACCCCACCCACTACACGTCCTACTCCAACCCAGCCAAAGCCTCAGCCTGGGGCTACCAGCCTCAGCCAGGGTTGGGCAAAAATTAGCGAGCGCTAAAATCTGATACCTCACCGCTAATTTAGCGATACCGTAGAAACCCAGCGCTAATAATCAGCGCATACCAACGGCAGGGTGCTAATCACTAATAATCAGCAGATACCAACGGCAGGGCGCTAATCGCTAATTTATTTATGAAATGTTTAAATATTGTGATAGCTAACAGCTTTAGCTATAGTTACAACATTTTTTCTTCTCAAAGTTCACTTCCAGTCTGTTCTTAGCAAATTCTACATCACTCCTGTTCCACTTCCGCTTTATTCTAGATGATTTCCGATCGCATCAATGTCAATTTCGATTACTTCCGGTCGACTCATGCCTATCGCTGGGTAACTCCTGTTCGATCTGGGTCACTTCTGGGCTATTTTTACCACTTCCCATTACACTTTCGGTCGCTCAAAATGGCTTCTGGGTCACTGCTGGTTCACTTCCGTAAACGACTCCGGGATGAATATCACGTTAACTTCGGTGCATGCTCCAGGGGGCATGCACCGCATATAACTTTAGGTAAAACTTAAGTTTAGCGTCCTCAAAACCGATTTCTTTCAAATTTTGTACAATAAAGTATTTTGATGCACTAAACACGAATCCCTTAAAAAAAAGTTTGCAATCAACTAGGAAAGCAGTTATTAAGCACTAACGTTCACTGTTAGGAAGGTTGTAAAAGTAGGCGTAAACAGCGTATTTGTAAAAACGCACAAATGCTGATATGTAACATTGGGAAACAGAGAACTCTCATTTGAAATGTTCATAAACCATTTATTCAAAAATATTGTCAATTTTAAGGGCATCCTCACCCCTGGTTTTTGATATCTTCTTGAGCGAATGTAGCGAGAGGAAATGCATAGCATGTATGCCTAAAAGTCGTCCTAGACATTCTTCTTATCTTCCTAGACATCCTTCTTAGCTTTCTTCTTCTTCTTGAGATGCAATGTTCGGTGGACACAAATCCCCAATCGCACAGAAAAATGCCTTTAAGCGCTCTTCATATTTATGAGCACATTTGAAGAGAATAATAAATTCGTGAAACTTTATTGATATTTTTTTAAATAAAATAAGAGTATGTTGACAATTAAAGTTCAGCAGGCGCAAATTAGAACGAACTAATAATTATAAAGGCATTAGCTAATTTTTTAGGGATTTCTGTTATATTATAGTTTTTAAGAAAGAAACAAGCAATGTGAAGAGAGTTTCATTATTTTAAAAAAATGACTGTGAATAAATAACTGCTGGTGAATTTAAATAATTGATGGTAAATTTCAATTAAACTTCTTTATTACGAACTTCTCCATACGCGCGCATGTGCATGTTGACAAATTTAGTTGTTTACTTCAGCTCTCATAACCCCCATAACAGTGAACTTTAGTGCTTAATAACTCCTTTCCTAGATGAATGCGAACTTTTTTTTTTTAGCGGATTCGTGTTTAGTGCATCAAAATAGGTTATTGTACAAAATTCGAAAGAAATCGGTTTTGAGGAGGGTAAACTTCAGTTTTACCTGATGTTATATGCTAAGTTAACGTGATATTCATCCCTGAGTCGTTTACGGAAGCATCCCTGGGCTTTCGGGGCTCTTATGATAGACCAGAAGTGAACCAGCAGTGACACGGGAGCCACTTTGAGCAACCAGAAGTGTTATCGGAAGTGGTAAAAATAGCCCAGAAGTGACCCAGATCGAAAAGGAGTTACTCAGCGATAGGGATGAGTCGACCAGAAGTAACCAAAATTGACATTGATGTGATCGGAAATCATCTAGATTAAAGCGGAAGTGGATCAGGAGTGAGGAGAAAGTTGCTCAGAGCAGACCGGAAGTGAACTTTGAGATGAAAAAATGTTGTAACTATAGCTAAACGTATTAGCTTTTTAAACATTTCATAAATAAATTAGCAATTAGCGCACTGCCGTCGCTATGCGCTAATTATTAGCGCTGGGTTTATACGGTATCACTAAATTAGCGGAGAGGTATCAGCTTTTAGCGCTCACTAATTTTTGCCCAACTAAGGCCTCAGCCCTCCGGTCAATCACAGACTGGAAGAATAACCTACGCGCTTCTGCATTTCGGGCAAATCTTTCCAAGCCATCAACAACCAACACCGTTCCCACCCCTGGTCCCATTCCCCATTATCCTCAAGGGTTACTATTCCTAATACAAAATCCTCCACTGACAAGTCCCATGGGCGTATAAAGAAAATAATTTCGGGTGGGCTGAGACCATTTCCGGTGTATGGAATACTAACAATTTAGATCTTAGAAGAGTTTTAGCCAACTAAAACGCTATTACGCCCAAAATAGAATTTTTTTTATGAACTAAATGATCTTATTTAATTTATTTTTAAGGGTTTTATGAAATTTTTACCGATCAAATCAAAATTTCGGGGGGGGGGGGGGGGCTGCTGCCCCCTCAGCCCCCCCTTATACGCCCATGACAAGTCCTCAATCACAATTGCCCTTATAAATCTGAATCAAATAATTAGAAATCTTCAATTCCTAATATCCCCCCTGACTGACCTTCTTCACAAAGTGAACAGCATCCATGACTGCACCCTCCTTTAAATCTCTGTCAATCCTCCTCTGGAGCGCCAATGGACTGCCAGCCCACAAAGACAAACTGACCCACTTACTTCAAGACAAAAACATTGATGTTGCCCTGATAACTGAAACTCACTTGACTGACCGACTACATTTCTATATTACAGGATATAGGAGATATAGAACAGACCACTCAGACAGGACTCCTCACGTCAGGTCCGGCCATCCAAATCAAATCCTCCATTTCCCACTATCCTGATCCTACACCTCTGCAGAGTACCACAGTTACCCTCCAATCCTCTTTCTAGTTCCTATAACCATTTATTCTGCGTATTGCCCACCCAATAAATCAGTCCCTTCTTCCGTTATCAATTCCTTCTTCTCCTCTTAAGGTCCAAGATTTATTGCTGGAGGTGACTGTTTTGCTAAACACCCCAAATTTTAGATCTTATTAGTACTGTAACCTAGTTATTTATTATGTAAGCTTCTTGAAGTAAGAATATATTAATACGTTCATCAAATTGATGTTGTTCTAAATGTAAAGTACAAGTTCGAGAATGATGAGCATTTAATTGTAATACTTTAAGCATTGTTTTCATAAAATAAAATATAGTTAATTTATATTATTATTGGTTGTCAGTTCTTTTATTAATAAATTATTGTGTGAATGGCCTCAGTAGCAGAAGCAATTAAAAAAAAGAAAAAAAAAAAAATTATTAGTATTGGTTGTTAGCTATAAGATTTTTTTTTTTTTTTATTTCAGTTAAGTATGATGAAGATTGTTTATCAAAAGTATAGTGGTCTGTAGTTAGTTTAGTTTTATTAGAAAATTTGTATGGCTTGAGTAATTTTAACATATCTGCCTGACATACCTCTTCCTTGTAATCTTGGGAACATCTTGCACAATCAATTTTTCTTTCACAGTTCCATTTCTTGTGATGGAACTTGAGGCACTTCCTGCATCTCGGGATCCGCAGGTAGTCTTCTATATGAACCACTTGGTCTCCAACCTTGATCCTGTTTCTAGAAGAAGCTGGCGAGTCTCGGCATCTACTTCTCTTGTGATGTAACTCCAGGCACTTCCCCCATCTCGGGATTTGCAGGTAGTCTTCTATATGAACCACTTGGTGTCCAACCTTGATCCTGTTTCTAGAAGAAGTTGGTGAGTCTGAGCATCTACTTCTCTTGTGATGTAACTCCAGGCACTTCCCCCATCTCGGGATCTGCAGGTAGTCTTCTATATGAACCACTTGGTGTCCAACCTGGATCCTGTTTCTAGAAGAAGTTGGCGAGTCTCGGCATCTACTTCTCTTGTGATGGTATTTCAGGCACTTCCCACATCTGAGGATCCGCAAGTTAACCGAAGGTTTGTGTTGTTTCTTCCTCATTATGTTGAATGATAATCGTGGGAGTTAGTAAATACAATGGATTATCAGCTAATTCTCAACCATCATTTGGAGATTGAGAATAAAATTTGTCTTCAACTTCCATGACTGCAGCAAACAGTTTTCTTCTTATCTGCTGTTGATATTCCAAGGGCATAACTTTTGTAAGATTGTACATCGAATTGAAAAACTGATTTAAAGCACAATTTTCTTTGACAACTTCACCTTCCTTCTTTTTTAGTATTAAATTACGAAGTTTGTGCCTTGTTAATCTTTCCTCATATTTCTTTAAATTATTTTCTAACAAATCAGCCCAATTGGGTTTTTTCTTTATGGTAGAAGGTGCAGGAAATGTGGGAATAGCTGGTGTCTCAATCATGTTGTTCGATGCCTCACCTGCCGATACTTCATGCTCACCAGTGCTTGGATCTGGTAACGGTTGTTCATTATCGTCTAAAATGTTTGAAACGGACGATATATTAGCCATGCATGGTATAAGAAATTTCATTTGTTTTTGATATGTCCGTGGTCTAAATATAGTTTCAGGTGTCACACTTTTTTGTTTTCTCTGCCTGAGCAAGACATCACGGTGGCAGTCTCCCAACATTGTCCACTGGTCTTTAGCCTTCTTTCCTGTAACAACATTTATTTATAAATATTAGAAGACAAATAACATAATGCAATAATATTTCCTATTTCCTTTTAGGTACTTCGCCACAGAGGATATGTTTAAAACAATAGCACTGAGCTACAAGATGGGAGAAATAACATTTTCCAACATTGAGTCTAAAGTTTTCGGGAAAAAAGAACATATTTGCAACCTATTTATATGCCTGAACCTAATGTAGCTACCTAATATTGCAATAGAGTATGCGAGAAAGTGGCAATTTCTCGTAAATTTTCTCGAATTTATTGAAGCTAAACATGAAACCATCCGAAACAAGCTTCGAGTGGTTATTCATTCGTTAACTAAAACAATTTTTCTTCACAGTTTTGTTGGCAACAGTAGATGCACAGTATCGCTTTATTTTGGTGGACATAAAAAGATTCAGCAACAGAAATATTTTTCAGAACTCATCATTTGGGAAACGTTTGTACAACGGAACATTAAATTTGCCAGTTCCTAAGTCATTGTCCAGTCGGGAATCACCAAACCCTTTCGTGTTGGTTGCGGAAGAGTCGTTTCCTTTAATGAAACATTTGACGCGCGCATATTCTAAACCAAGCGTCACCAACAGTTACCAAAACAAAGTGTTCAACTATAGATTATCTCTAGCTCGACAAACTGTGGGAATGCGCTTTTTGAAACTTATCGGCAAGATTTCGGGATTTCAAGCATCCTTTTGAATGAAAGTTGGAGACAGTTGATATTATTGTATTGACTTGTTGTGTCCCACATAATTATTTAATAACTCAAAAACATTGATGTTCTGACAAAACGAAGATGTGTCAAGGCTCAATAGAATGTGGAATCTTTTGACAATATTTTTGAGTGTTACTATATCCTTAAATGTAAATCTACTTTGTACTTCAATTAATATATTACAAAATAACCTATACTTACCGTTGTCCATGTTCAATTCTTTGATTGAAGATCCCATATCTGGACTTTAGTCTTCCTCCTCATATAATCCGGGTGACTTGTATCGTACAACACAGGATAATTTTGCACTTAATATATTAAACTTTCCAATATTAAATAGAATGGAGAGGGAGCCAGTACAGACAGAGGACGTATGAGACTGTGTTACTAACACAAAAGGTCGGAAGGACAACAAAGATCTTGTCTCTCCTGCACCTGTGCTCTTCATTAGAACCTGTGTTTTACAGAATCGTCCTAAACTATGCTTTGTCTCTGCTCTGTCTGCCCTGGGCTCAATTTGCGTCCAGCCTTAAACCTCGGAACCCTTCACTTCAGATAAATCAAGTAGCTAAGATTTCCTATCTCAATCCTACCCCTTTTTCTTTTCTTTTTTTTTCTTTTTTTAAATTCTTTCCCCACCTCTATTGTTTCTCTACAGGTATGATGATCACAGATTAAAGCAGCAACTGTAAAATAACTTCCCCCAATTAGCTTTTAAATTACAGTACGCTCAATTTTCAAATATAAATATATATATATATTGGTTCACATTAAACATGTACCAGGTATTTGAGATTCATCTAATCTAAGATATTTAAACTTTGGTATCGTTTGGAGGTAAGAAGTATATGGAAAAAAAGCTGTATTAATGGTGATACAAAGTTTTCGGATCACAGTTTATTTTCTAAAATATCTCAAAAACTGTTGGGAAATCGTAGTAAGCGGAAGGCGGCTATTCGAAAGGTTACTAAATACTCTACAAAAAAGATTCTTAATGTTCGGTGGGGTGATGTCAATTGAAGATGGGGAAGTGCTTAAAACTTCAAAGTTGTTAGTTTTGTTCTTTTCAACGTGTATTTTTCTCTGTTTACTTACATTTTTAAGTGGCTGTTGTATTTTATTTTATTTTTTTTTACTCCCCAATGGAAACAAGCACGGTTACCTCCACATGGTGTTTCCTGGGTAACTTTAAAGTCCGTGCAATAATAAGCAGTACAAAATTATTTAGTAGTATTAATTTTGATCATACCTTTGTTAAGACAAAGTAAAAAATACTTATCGGCTGTGGTGAAGCACGGGAAGTCAGCTAGTGTGTGTATATATATTGTAATGATATAAAAAGGGGGTGCTCAAGAAAGGGTCAGTTTCTGACATAGCAAAGAGTAGCATTCCTATTCAAAATAAAGGCTAGCTTATATTTCATAAGTCCATCACAAATATTATCATTTGTCAATCAATAAAATAAATAAAAGAGTAATAAAAGAGATAGCATTTGGCAGTGTTTAGTTTGGCAGTATTTATTTTTTCAAAAAGGCAGTGTTAAGTAGATGGAAGAGTCCAAATATCTCGGCTAGGAGCGATAAGGTATACAAGTTCCCAGGAAGATAACGATAGAGGTGTTTCCAAGTATGGACAGGAAAATCCAGGGAAAGACGAAGAAGTCAGACACCCTTGGGGTGGGGGGAGTACGCCTCTATAAGAAGGGCCTTCCCCCACCACTCACTCTCACTCCAGCGCCGACGAAGGGCCAGAGCACTCACTCTCACTTCAACGCCAGCCAAGGGCGAGAGAGCACCCTTTGCACCACCACAGCCTGACACCGAGCACCAACTGGACATGATGGGGAGACACAACTCCAAGATGTAGAAGCCGACCATCCATCTCCTCAACACGACTACCAGCAGCCTACCTCTTCACTTCAAGAACATCATCCGTAAAACAAGCTGAGTATAACTCACTCACTGCCAATCTTTAATTAAACTCTTAAAGCTATCTAAAATTTCACAATGGCCAATAGTTATATTTTAATATATAAGTTAATAGTTTAAATATGTTCTAAACATTTCTAAATAACCCAACATTGATACAAATATGTGAGTCAAGCACTATTTTTATATTCTTTTTATATCACAGCCATGCAAAATCTTAAATTATATCTTTATTCAATATAAGTCAATTATTTCCAACTCTTTTTTATTTATAATGAACCTATCTCCTGGTATATAATATGGTCTCAACACATAAAAGGACAGATGGTAAGAAGTGGTACTAATAATATATTTCTCATGCTTTTCTTTCAGAAAATTTATTAAATTAATTTAATTATTCAAATGGTTATTCATAAGTCCGTATGTGGTGAGTTTGGTAATATTTTAAATGAACCCTGAGATATAATGAAAATATAATATAAACTTTTCTAAATCAACCTTTCCTATAATAACTTTTTTATTCTTTTCTTCTCCTAATATAATTTTAAATTCTTATCTCTTCCCCCCCCCCCACCAAAACACCACAATATATATATATATATAATTTATTCTCTACTTTACAGTACATCTGCGTCTAGGCCATTAGCACCGATATTTATACACAAATTTCAATAACCTTTTGAATGATGTGGGTAATGAAACATAGACATACAGTACCTTCCGTGTCTGCTGGAATGTCTAGCTCAGCTTCAGTCTTGATATGTAGTTTGCTTATGTCATATTTTACAGTTCCTGGGGATACAAAATTTCTCAATATATGCTTTCAAGAGTAATTCAAATTCAAAAATTGTATTTAAACTAAAAGGTTTAACATGTTAACAGTGTATATAATTTAAATAAGATTTCCTCTTTTTAAAATGAATTAAGAAGAAGTATGACAAATTATTACTTGGACAAAAATGAGAAGTTTGGTTTTTGGTACAAAAAGGCATAGAGCCACGTAGAATGCACCAGTTCCCATAGATCACCGAAGTTAAGCAACGTCGGGCGTGGCTAGCACTTGAATGGCCGGCCACTTGATGTTGGCTTCATAGAAAAGGGTGGCAACCTGTTAATAGCCCTAATGTTGATACGCCGAACAACACATAAAAAAGGGATAGAAACTGACAATACCTAACAATTAGTAGAATGTAGTCACTCTGCCTCTTCGCATTCTTAAGGAAAGCTCTTTTATAAATTCCAATTAAAAAAAAACATGTTTCTAATTTACTAACTTTGTTTTAATAAAAAATTAATTTTGTGCCGAAATAAACTTTAACTTTTTTGAGAGCGTATGATTGACTTATGTAGAAGTCTAAGGAAGACAGGACCCACATACCATTGACTTCTCCAGCAGTCGTGAGCTCCTCACATCCTTTCCTTCTTATTTCACGGCTTTTGAGCTATCTAGCGTTACCGAAGTGTACTTCTAGTATTCCTCCCTATTACTAGAGGCTATTAGAATGAAGTTTGTGGTTGTGTGAGCTATTCAGGGAAATTACAACTTGTTGCCCTCTCAGCCTATTCACCCTGTCAACCCTCGTCAAATTACCATTAGTGTTTATACATCTCTACATTCCCAACAGCTTGTTTTAGCAAAATTAGTTCACTTTTAGCTCCCCAAGTGTTAACATCTTATATTCGTGTTAGTTTTTTTGTTTTTTTTTAATTTAGAAAAACAGTTTTTTTTTTTGTGTGCGTGTCCTCCGTACTTAGGGTTTTTTTTTTTTTTTATAATTCATTCTAAAAATGGATGAGAAGTACAGTGTCCAAGAAGCCCTCGTGGCTATTTTTGACAGTGATTATAATGATTATTAGTCCCTATCGGACTATGGGGACTGGCCAGCAGATCCATTTCAATCCTCAACTTCTGCTCCTGGTGTGTCGACATCTGCAGGCTGTCCAAATGTTGATATTTTTGAATATTCAACAGAAGAAGGACATGATATTGAAGGAGCGGCGCATTTAAATCTGGACCCAGGAAAAAGGGAATTTTCAGTGGAGGGAGAGAATTTGAGACCGAAAAAACATCAATTTCAATTATCTAATTCAAGCATGAGGCTTGATGTTCAGCTAAATAGTGCCTAATGGTTTCTTTGAACTTTTTTCCAATTTGAACATTATTAACCAAATTTGTGAAGAGAGAAATCATTATTTTTCTCTTATGGTGAAAATATCTAATTGGCAGACATCGTACCTAATGATATGTATGTGTTTTTTGACATATAAAATTTATATGAATTTCCATACATAATACTTTTATAATTTCCATACATACAAAATTATCCCTCCATGAATATTGGTCTAAAAATCCCATTTTAGAGACTCCAACTTTTTACATTATTGTCCTGGAATAAATATCTGAATATTTTGAGGTTCCTACATTTTAGCGCGGTTCCTCCCTCCCTTCTTAGGGAGGACCCTGCTAATAAGGTTGACCTCATGAAGCAATCCGGAAGTGCCGACTAGAAAATTTTACGTTTCAGAACCCCTGGAGAACAAAAATAACGGTGGTTCAAATTTGTATATATATATTGTAATGATCTATAAGGGGGTGCTCTAGAATGTGTAAGTTTCTGGCATAGCGAAGAGTAGCATTCCTATACAATAAGTTCATCACAGATATTATTTTTGTCAAACAACTAAATAATTAAATATAATAAAAGGTTTAGCAATTGGCAGTGCTTAGCTTGACAGTATTTATTTTTTTTAAAAAAGGCAAATATAAAAGGATTCAAAATGTCTCGGCTAGGAGCGAATACACCAGTGTACTCATTTCTGCATGTTTGAAATTCATACATACAAAGATGTTTAAATGTTGGTTACATTTGGAGTTAAGGAAGGATTAGAATAAAATATTTTATTAAGAGACATGAAAAGCTTTGGGAACTTCGCGTATTTTCCTTCATATCTCGAAAACAGTTGAGAAATCGGGGTAAGTGGGCAGAAACCATTCGAAAGCTTACTAAATTCTCTACAAAAAAGTTTCTAATGACAGTTTTGATTAGGCGATATCAATCGGAGAAATAAGTGCTTAAAACTTCAAACACGTTTGTTTTGTTCATTTGAACGAGTTTTTGTCATAGTTTAAATCACTTTTTAATTTTTTTTCTATTTCCCTTAGTTTGTATTGCTTTTATTTTTGTAATTGCTTCTATTAGGAAAGTGCATTTGTCTGTAAAACAGGATAAGTAAAATGAGAATCAATTTACTGTTGTTAGAAATAGATGGGTTAAAAAAATAAGGGCATCCTTGCATAAATTTCTAGCAAAATAAACATTTGCATGAACATTAGGGACACCATTATAATGGATTTCTTTAACCCTTTCATTGCTGACGAATGAAGCGACTCGCAGCACTCGGTACGCTCGATGCTTCTCCGTCTTAACTCCTCCCGTACGCTCTCAGCATTTTTCATTTTTCTCCAGCAGTGGTACTCCTCCTCACTTCTTCCCGGGATATTTCGATGGATTCATCTCCATCTTTGTCAGCCAGGTACTTGTTGTTTCTTCCTCGGTGGTTGCCAAGGGAATGAAATTTTTCTCGATCTCGGCGCCCTTTCTACTCTCTAGCCCCAGTATCGGCGGACCAATGGTGTTGAAGCTCCCTGGTGTAGTTGGGATTCTGTCCGTTAGTAGCGCTGATGGTATTGTGTCTTTTTTTTTCCTGTAATTTCCTCGAAAAATTTACAGAAAAAAAAAGACGCAATACCATCAGTGCTACTAACGGGCAGAATCCCAACTACACCAGGGAGCTTCTACACCATTGGTCCGCCGATACTGGGGCTAGAGAGTAGGTAGAAAGGGCTCCCAAATTGAGAAAAATTTCATTCCCTTGGCAACTACCGAGGAAGAAACAACAAGTGCCTGGCTGACGAAGATGGAGATGAATCCATCGAAATTTTCCAGGAAGAAGTGAGGAGGAGTACCACCGCTCGAGAAAAATGCCGTTCCATCTAAAAATATCATTCCAGCAACAAAAAACAAACATCAAGCATATATATAAATGTTTAATATATATAAATATGAATTTGAATGTGTTTTTGGCACTTTTGAGAAACATCAAGATCCCTCATCAGTGCCTTTGGGAGAAGCGTGTTTTCCTCCCAACAAGGAGTTAGGGAACGCACTAAAAGGGAATATTGCTATCAATATTTCAAAATAATTTTTATATCTACTTTCAAAATTATATAAAACTAAAGTATACATTTGAAAGGAAAAAAAAAAAAAATTTACCGTCCAACACTCCAATTTCGGATTGAATATAAATCCCTGGCTCTTGCTTGATATCCATGTTACTCCTTCCAATTTCTAGGTGAAAAGTGAACAGTCAATATTTAAAATGAAAATGATTCCAGAATAAATATCCTTTTATTATCATTAAAAAAAGTAATGTCCATAAAGTACTTAGTCAAATGAAGTTCATCGCACAGGAGCTTCATAAATAAACACACTCATCAGGAATGTGGTTCGGTTATACAACATTCTTTAAAAATTTACAGCCTTGATGAAGGCTAGAATCTCAAGCCGAAACGTCGGCAACAATAAAACCATTTTCACAGTAAAATGTAGTTTTATTAAGTAGCAGTGACCGAACCCCGACAATTCCTACCTTTAAGAATTTACTTTATCCCTTTAAAAAACAAAATGCCCTCTTGGTTCTGAAATCTGTATATTGCCCAATTTGTAACAATGAGAGGCCTATTTTAAATTAATATAAGTTTGAACCGGAAAAAAAAAAAATTGTACTTGCGGTTTTCATGTTATACTGTGTTAGTGATGAATGTTCATTGAAGAGCATGCAGAAATAGGGACCCGAAAAATATCTAGGTGTGTTGGGGGTTCCCTATTCAACATTTTTTTCTGTTCTATGTTTTCTTTTGAGAAGAAAGTACCAAAATGAGAGTTGTAAAGTATAAAGTTTAAAAATCCATTTTATTTTGAAATGTTTATATTTGTTTATCTAAGAGAAACACACTGATCAGAATAATCTTTATAGTAGTGGAGTAATTTTAGAATAGTACTATTTTTTTTTTTTTTTTTTTTTTTTTTTTTTTTTACGGCGCATCTACATCTTGGTCATTAGTACTATTATTCCTCATATTAGTAGAATAATAAGTTGTAAATGAATTATAAAAAAAAAAAAAGTTAAAATGAGTTACACGGTGTCAAATAACAAAATCCGGAAACAAAATTATTTATTTATCTTTTGAATAGTATGCTTTTAATTACAATCAATAAAAATAGAACTATCAAAAACTCAAACAAAATACAATACGTCAAATACTAATTCAATATTATTTTGTGGTTAAATGAAAAACTCTTAAATTAAATTATTCAAGTATTTATACAATTATTTAGTTGTTAATAAAGCAAAACTATAAAAAGATAAGAAGGTAGAATTTGTCAGCCATCTATATTTACTACATTTTTTTAATAAGAAAATGAGTTTTGTTGTTTGCCGAAGTTTCGGCTTGAAATTCAAGCCTTTATTAGGGCTGTAAAACAAGTATGGCAGAGTTAATACCAATATTCATATTAATAAATATGTATATATATATATATATATATATATATATATATATATATATACATATATACATATATACAAAAGAAATGTTATTCATGGAACAGGGTGAGAGATACACTTGGTAAGTGTGTGCAATAGCTTAAAGTACGGGTAGATTAATATTTATTTAAAATTTAAATTGGTAACACAGATACAGATTATAAAATTAATTAATGAAAACAGGCTCACCGATGAGAAGACGGAGAACTACGCCTCATGGATGTGTAATCATTTCTGACTGTGGCTGATGAAGGTAAGTGTTGAGAAAATGAGTGGAGAGGAGGAGTTTTTACGACCCATTAAGTTGAGACAGGTAGTAGAGGGATTGGAGGCAGGTATAAAGGGTTTTATTGCGGGGGGGGGGGGGGGGGGTATACAGCCTCAAACTCCAAACCCCAGCCATAAAACCCTCCATACCTGCCTCCCTTCCATTATCTACACACTTTTATGATTCCATTATCTAGACACTTTTAGGATTACACATTCCTGAGTCTCTCTTCTCATCCCTAAGCTATTTTCCTTCTGCCTCTAATTTAAGCTCTACCTATAGCAAACACTTCCTCTTTCATGTATAATGTTTTTGTTTTTAACATGTATATATATGTATATATATGTGTATATATATATATATATATATATATATATATATATATATATATTGGAAATCCTAAGTTAAAGACTAAGATGTAGTAGGAAGTTGGTAACAGCTTTATTCAATCCTAAAATATATTTTTATTTTCCAGCTTCATAGCGTTAGGCATGCCGCACACTAAATTATTTTTAAAATTTGTTGCAGAAACATTTTGGCTATAAGCCGTTTTCAATTTGTAAAATATAATAGATTAGACTGGTTAGAATATTAAATTTCAAATAATAAACATAAAACACAGGATTCAGAAAAATATCAACAGTTAACCTGTATAAATGGACATTATCTCCTATTTATTATACTACAATCGTCAGATCTTGTTTTTGTTTTTTACTTTATTATAAAATAAAGTAAAAAACAAAAACAATTTCATTAAACAAAAAACAATTCCTCATTGATTTTATAAAAAATCAATGAGATCAATACAACATACTATGCTTAATTTATTTTAATATAAATTTAACCCGAAATAAAATATTGCAACAATGTATATGTATATATATATATATATATATATATATATATATATATATATATATATATATATAGGGGTAATTTTCAGAGTCTACTAGGCAGGATTGATAAAGATTTGAAGACATTTTTCAAAAATCGAGTGCAACCTCAATATACCTACTTTCCTTTGGAGGAATGTGCTGAAAGCACAAGCTAGCACACGATGCTCCTCTTCTTCTGAGTACATTCTATATTTTAAAGGGAACTCCGCATTCATCGAATTTGCTTACATGCGCCATATCAAGCAATCCCCTCATTTATGACAAAAACAACAATGGCTGCCGGATGTAATTACATCGTCTAAAGTCATCCATCTTCAATTTGTATCTCAAGCCTTCAGCATCTCGCCAAGCCAAGGCAAGATTTAAGATCTCGAATTTCTGGTCTAAATTGTTAACACACTAAATTCATATATCGCGTATCGGCACCCCATCCCCATAAGCTCTATTTTAATTTTATTGTATTTTGTTATTTCCAAAACTAAGTTATGTTAATACAGTCGACTGTTTAGCAGCTTCATGCTGATACAATCTGTTCTATACAAAACATGCTGGATAGATCAACGTTACATACTTTATAATTAGATAAATTGTATTTAATATTGAATAGGAGTATTACATTAATTACCTGAAGTTGAAGGGTAAACTTCCTCGATAGCACCATTGTCTTCATTTATAAAGATTCCCAAAATATTCCCAGTAGTTTCTTCACCTGGACATTAATACAATTTACAATTATATTCGAATATTTTTGAAGGATCGAGTACAAAGTTGTTATTAATTGTTATATCAGTAAGTAAAAAGACAAATTGATGTAGGTCAGAATCAGTTTTATAATTCAATACAAAACTTTTTGAATTTCAAGTTGCATCCTTGTTATTACTTCTGATCAGCTGTTTAGTAAGATTTTGTAATCTAAACCTAAAATTCAGTTAGCTGAAGATGTCGAGTCCGAATCGGAATTGCACCATGGAAGTACAAAGTGCTGTGAGATCCGTAAAAGGGGGTCAAAAGAACAATTCATCATGATGATTAGATAGTTAGCCGTCGAGGTGATAAATAAAGATGAAACGGTTGGAATTCGGCTAAAGAAACCTTAATACGATTTTTGTTAACAAAAATCGTATTAAGGTTTCTTTAGCCGAATTCCAACCATTCCATATTTACTTATATGAAAAATTGTTTAAACCTAATGAAGAAGTCAAGATTCAGGTGCAAACTTGGCTCCGACAGCTACCAAACGAATTTTATGTGAGAGACATAAGAAACTTAGAGGAATGATGGGACAAGTGTTTAAGTGTTGGGGGGATTGTGTTGAAAAGTAGCCAACATTTTGTTCTGATTGAATATAAGGTTTTTAAACTGTAACAATTTGCCTTGTTACTTATTGGAGAACATTTATACACAAATTAAGAAGTTTTGTGAATTCACATCTGTTTAGAATAAAATTATAATTAGTGTTCCCTCAGACCCCGCACAGTGGTACAGAATCGTCAAAAGAAGCTTAAAACTCAATACCTCATGTAGTTGGAGAACTCAGAACATAAAATTTGGAACATTTACAGGTCATATGACTGGGATGGAGACATTTTTTATTCACTTCTTTTTTTTTTTAATAATATATCTGAATATAGTGTATCTTAAATTATGGATGTGCATTTTTATTTTCAATATTTGAAGGGTTCTCCTCCTACATGCTGACATGTAGAAGGAGCTGATGTCACCCAGCAACAATGTTTAAAAGAGAATATTTGAAGGGATATAAAACAAAATGAAGCGGTTAACCCGCCTCCTCTTATGCTATAAATAGGTACTATAAATTCAACTAGCACATTTTTGAGCTTGTGTGGAAATGCGCAAAACTTGCACCAACTTTTTTTTTATCAAAACCCTATTTTATTTATATATTTCAGCTACAAAGACTACTCAAAATTTCATGAAAATTTGATCTCTTAAACAATTTTTCAGCTTAGACAGCGTACAATCTGTTTAGCGAGTGTTCAAAGTTACCAAATCCATGATGCCATGAAAGTTTTTCATTCAAGAATTTTTGTTCATACAGACGGAGTAAAAATGTTTTCGTCCTCTTGACATCAAGTAAAAATCGCTCCAATCATCTCTGGTCGGAAATTAAAGAATAAAACAATTTTAAATAATAGATGAGAATTTTTGATATTTCCACAATTTTTGTTATTATAACGATCTTTGATGACCTCAAACGATTATTGTTGGCCCCTGAAACCTAAGGAATGACTTTCTCAGGAGGTTGAAAACATGTATTTGAGACCGTCAAGGTGGGGGGAAATACTTCAAAAATTACTTTGTTTCATATAAATTGAATTATTCAAAAATCACCAATGACTTTAGAAGTGGAGTAAAACAACAAAATAAATAAATATTAACAAATATAAAAACCAAGCATTTTTAAGAGCAAATACAGAAAAATAAAATTTATTGTAATCACCTCCAATCTCCCCTTTCAAATGCTGTTCTGGTTCTTCCTTAATGGGTGTATTCATTTCTGGATCCCTGGAAAAATTAGGAGAATTAGTTAAACCGGCGCTAATAACCAAGATTTGTTGATGCGCCGTAAAAAAAAAAAAAAAAAAAAAAAAAAAAAAAAAAAAAAAAAAAAAAAAGAAAAAAAAAAAAAGAAAATTAGTTAAAATTTATTCAGAAAAATGAATAAATAAATCTTCAGCACAAGAGTTGTGATACCATGAAAATTCCTCAGCATGATAAGTTACGAGATATAACTAGGGAACAAATCTTCATATAAAATAAAATTGAAAATATGTACAAATATATTCAACTAAATATAATGAAATGTGTAATAAAAAATAAAATATGTAATAAAAAAATACTTAAAACACTATAAAATATTGAAAAGAAATTTATAAATAAGTAGTGCGAAATTCATTATAAATGGTTATTATAAATGGAAAGAGCAAAATGACAAACTCTATAATATATTGGAAAAGAAAGCATAAATAAAAATTAGGGACTCATTTTAAAAGGGGAAAAAAGAAGTTGAAAATTTTTACAGATGAACATTATTTTGGAAAATTGTTGGCAACAAAATGCATTTTTAAATTATCAAACATGAAATGTTATTGACTTGTTTTAGAGAGTCGATTAAGGGAATAATACAATTGTTAAACAATAATTTGTTATATATATATATATATATATATATATATACATATACACATACACATACGTACATATACATGCCCTCATACATGGGGGAAAAAAAACATAAACGTAATGTACAGCTAGAACAACAATGTGCTATAGAAATTAAACAGATATAAGAATACAACAATATAGGCTTACCGATGGGTAGGTTGAGAACTATACCTCACCGATGTTGGATCATTTCTGACTTGATACAGGAAAACGTAGGGGGAAGGAGTTGGTGGGGGGGGGTGAACAAAGTACTTAGGTGATGAAAGAAAGAGGAAGTTGTGTCGTAAAATGTTGTGTTAATGGAAGGGAGGCAGGTATAAAGGGCTATATTGCAGGCGGTATAGGGGATTAGGATGGAGTTTTTAATAAATGGAAGATGTTGGAGTAGGTAGAGGAGATGATTTCTCTATCAATTTTGTCATTAACTGGGTTATTTTCTAGGTAGATAAAAATTGATTCGGAAAGGAGGCGTTTATCTTTAACCCTCCAACGCCCAAGGTCTCCTACAGGGGAACACTTTTTAGTGTTCCCATTAGTTTAAAAATTTTCAAAGAAGATGGGATTTAGGATTTTTACTTCTATGGTTAAATAAGGGATTGATTTACATTACTGAAAATTCATAACACTCCAGTGTTACAGATAACAAAGATAATTGGATTTGAAGTTACTGCAACAATCAAAATAACAACCGGTTAGAATCTTCATTGCATTTTCCATTGTTATGGCTAAAAAATGGAAAAGTTTTATACTTTTTTCTGAATAAATCATTTACTGAACATTTTTTTTATCAAATAAAATAAAGTTTGAGAGAATTTGATTAAATCCCTGTTCATAAGTATTCTTTGAATTCAGTGGTCCCCCTTAGGGGACCTTGGGCACTGGGGCTTCTTCAATTCTGATTTGTTTATTGGTAGCAATAAAATATCTACCTTCAAATATTTGAAATAATTTTATTTCACAAAATAAAATGAGATAACGTCAGTTTCTCAAAATAATTATAATTATTACATGTTTTAAATGATATAAATAAATAAAAAATAAAACTGATATAAATAAAGAAAGAATAAAAAACGCTTACAACAAAGAAAGAACGTCCAGTAAAAAAAACGATGTCTAATAAATGTAGAGTAACTAAAGGCACGAAAAATCTTATAAATCCAGAATTGAATGGCTTGAAGAGGAATGTAAATTTTCAAATAGAGCTGGGAATGGAGGTTATACAGGCAGATTATTCAGAAATTCCACTAACTTATCTTCAATTGAATATGTTTGAAAGGATGTTTGGAGAAGAAAGTATAAGTTCCAACGGATTTTTTGAAACTCAAAAATAACTGTAAGCAGCATCTCGCCATGGCAAGCCCATAAGGTTTGGTTATAAAATTTTGTCTTATCAGGGTGGCTACATTGCCCTTGAAGAATAGTTACGGCTTGGTGGATCTGTAGTAGTTGAGTTGTCTTCCCAGTTACCCCAAGGATTTGGGCCTTACAGCCTTCATGTGGGCAATTTTTTAGTACCATAGACCTCTTTCAAGAATTAAATATACCAAACGCTGGCTGTCCCGAAACTATTCGAGAAAATCACATTGTAAGACTCCTGAGTGACTGCTGCAATATAGGGCTTCATTCGCATTGTTATTTCGATTTTCATAGAATAAATAATTTTTCCTAAAACCAATATTTATCATAGGGAACCAATCATGTACTTAAGCATTTTATTATAATTTACATGCAGTAAAATAAAGATATGTTCATGAAATGTAGTGAATTTTTAAAAGACACCAGATTTAGATACTTGTACACACAGTGCCCAAGGTACCCTCTAGGGGACCATATGTTATTTTACACATTGACAGTTTTATAACAAACATTTCTTAAAAGTTACTTCAATTGACGGTAAACCTGAAGGAGATTGTCCTCAACACCGATTTTCTTCAAACTTTGCACTATAACGTATTTTGATGCACTAAACACGAATCCGTTGAAAAAAATTGTTGTTCTCAATCAGGAAAGAAGTTATTTAAAAAAAAAGTTCACTGTTATGAAGGTTAGGGAAGACTGCCTTGGACGACTTTTGGGCCATAGAATTCTTTTCATTTCTGCGAGTTGGATTGACTAGGGGTTTTGATGTTTTCTTGAGCGAGCGGAAACGCATAGCACGTATGCCCAAAAGCGACAGTTTAAGACCAAGTCAGCTACCACAAGGTGAGTCTAAATTTCAATTACACTTCGTCATTAAGGACTATTGCGCAGGCGCGTGTTTACATATAAGCTGATTACCCCGTCTTTTATAACCTCCATAACAGTGAACTTTAGTGCTTAATAACTTCTTTCCTAGTTGCGAGCAACTTTTTTTTTCAACGGATTCGTGTTTAGTGCATCAAAATACGTTATAATGCAAATTTTGAAGAAAATTTGGTCGTTTGTAACCCGCTAACAGCACCTTTGGTCGTTTGTAACCCGCTAACAGTGAACTTTTTTTTAAAATAACTTCTTTCCTGGTTGAGAACAACAATTTTTTTCAACGGATTCGTGTTTAGTGCATGAAAATACGTTATAGTGCAAAGTTTGGAGAAAATCGGTGTTGAGGACAATCTCCTTCAGGTTTACCCAATTTCACTTCATATTTAGCTAGCTGAGGCCATCTTGAATAGTTAGAAGAACACATACAAGTCTGTTTAGACATTTCACTGATTTATATCCTCATCTCGAATTATATAAAACCAGCTTATACAGATTCACTCAACGAATTATAAATCAAAATGAATTGTTAATTAAAAATCTACAATATTGTAGATAGTTATACAATATAACTAAATTCACACCAAAAATTAATCGTCCAATGAATAATAATGTACTCAATTCAACTGAAGTATCAAATTGACATGGTATTTTAACAAAATCATACCCTGTAAAATCCATAAAAATCGTAGGAAAAAGACCATAAAATCCAACGGTGATGTTTGGCGGACTACTGATCTTGTTGAAGAACTTTGGAGGGGGAAAAGTTATCCTAGAGTTAGTAGGGAATGGTGGGAGGATAAAGGTAATAAGTTAAAGCCTAAAATCGGCCATATTAGTGTGACCGGTAACACGCGAAAATTTAAACATGATTGTAAACAAACAATGAACTTAAACGAATATAATTAATTTATTTATATATATATATATATATATATATATATATATATATATATATATATACATATATATACATATACAGGGTGGTTCAGGTCTAAGTAGCCAAACTCTAAGAGGTGATTGTACACATAATTTCCAACAAAAAAGTTCATTTCAAGTATGGTCCGACTCCGAAACGAAAAGGAGCTATGGCTAATTTTCTGTTTTTTTTTTTAACGTAGTCATGTTTTTTAATGAATAAGCAAGGATTTCTCAAAAACTATTCGAGATAATTAACTTCTAATTATTCTATCATAATGTAGAAAAAATTTCCTTTAAAAAGACAGTAATTTAATTCACTAAAATCATTATTATTTTTTTTTTTTTTTTTAAAGGCACTGCAACCACTGGGGTCATTGGTGAAAATCATTATTAAAAAATACTTTCTGGACGTCCAATAACGCGCTTCTGTTTTTATCGATGAATCAGAGTTTTTTCGCGATTTTTTCCTCCGCCCCCTAAAGGACTACAGGTTTAATACTTCCACGAAAACTTCTACATTTAGTAAGGATTAAATCCATGCAAATAAAGTGGAGGCTTATTCGGGATAAATTGAAAGATTGGCTCCCTTTTGTCAAAAAAATGTAAAATGTAGTTTTGTTATTTTCCAATACCTTGTGTAAAAATTATTCATTTTTTAATGGCAAAACTGTGAGTATCCATTGTCAAGTCCAGAATCAATAAAAATTAACTGAAAGAAATGATTGGAAAAGTTTTATATTTGGGAGATCTGCTACAGTTTGTGTTTAACAAATTTTCATTGATTTATCTTTTACATGATATTTTAGGCACTAAAATATTTGTTAATATATGTGTAAATATAACAGATCTCTCAAATGAAAAACCTTTCCAATCGTTTCATTCAGTTACATTTATTGCTTCCGGTCTAGACAATGGATACCCACAGTTTGGCCTTTAAAAAATGATTAATTTTTAAGTTCCTTATACAAGGTATTTGAAAGTAACAAAACTACATTCCACATTTTTTGACAAAAGGGAGCCAATCGTTCAATTCATTCCCTAATTAACCTCCACTTTATTTTCATAGATTTAATGTTTAATAAATGTAGAAGTTTTCTAGTAAGTATTGAATCTGTGGTCCACTAGAGGGCTGAGGGAAAAAATCGCGAAAATACTCTGATTCATTGATAAAAGTCCGTCTCGCAGGACTGCATCATCTTAGCGCGGTTCCGTTCATATCCCTAGTCTAATTTGGAAAGATTAAAATAGAAGCAGTTATTATTTTGGTTCCACCAGTCTTTTTTTTTAAATTAATTATTATAATGGCGTGTCAACCCTTAAGGTCACTAACGCCATTCTTGTGAGTAGTAAAGTCTTGAAAGGTCATGATTTACAATCTTACCTGGAAGGGTCGGCTACAGTAGAACCAGACCCGCTAGTGACAAGGTCTTGGAATCTTGGAAATCTATATTTCTAACAATAAATTGTTTTTGTTATTTTACTTAACCAGTTTTATTGTCAAATACATTATCCAACTATAAGCAATTAAAAAATAACAAGAAATAAAACAGACAAAAAGAACCATTGGAATAAACGAAATCAATTAATTTAAAGTTTTAAGCACTTTTTTCTCCGATTGACATCGCCCAATTAAAACTTTCTTCAGAACCTTTTTTGTAGAGCATTTAGTAAGCTTCCGAATGGTAATCTTCCGCTTCACAAGATTGTCAACGGTTTTCGACATACTAACGAAATTATACAAAGTTATAAAAACTTTTTTTGTCTGTTAATAAAATATTTTATTCTAACCCTTCCTTTACTCTAAACGTAACAAAAATTTCAACATATTAGTGTTGATGAAACTCGAACATGCAGAAAATGTTTCAACTGTATCCCATAATTCTAAGTACCAAAATCAAAGACAAAGAACCCTCCCTAGGAAGGACGCTAGGCAGTTGAAAAGCTATATATCTTAGAAATCCATATCTCTAACATTAAATTGTTTTTCTTATTTTTCTTAACCTGTTTTATTTTCAAATACATTATCCAACAATAAGCAATTAAAAAATAACAAGGAATAAAAAACAGACAAAAAGAACAGTTCGAATAAGCGAAATCAATTACTTTAAAGTTTTATGCTCTTATTTCTCCGATTGACATCGCCTAATCAAAACTTTCATTAGAACCTTTTTTTTAGAGCATTTAATAAGCTTTCTAATGGTATTCTTCCGATTACCAAGATTCTCAACCTTTTTCGAGATATTAAGGAAAGTAAACAAAGTTACTAAAACTTTTTATGTCTGTTAATAAAATATTTTATTCTAACCTTCCCATAACTCCAAACGTAACCAAAATTTCAAAATATTAGTTTTGATGAAAGTAGAACATGCAGGAAATGTTTCAACTGAATCCCATGATTCTAAGTACCCAAACCAAAAACGGTATTAAAAAATATTTTTCCAATTTTCTCAAAAACGGTTAAAGCTATCGCCTTGAAAGTGGTTTCATTCGTTTTCCTAGCCCAGGAATCATATAAAACGAGTACTTAGACGCTTATGAACTCAAAAACGTAAGCGTTACGATTTTTTTTTTTTTTGCGCGAATTTCGCCACAAACGCCATCTTCCGGTAGGCGGATTTCGCTGGTTAACGAACTTGACCTTTCAAATTGGACGACGGATTTTTGTACCAAATTTCATCAAAATCGGACCATTCGTCTTCGACCTAGAGATCGATCAGACAAATATATATATATATATATATATATATATATATATATATATATATAAATAAATAAATATATGCATATATATATATATATATATATGTATATATATATATATATATATATATATATATATATATATGTATATATATAAATAAATATATGCATATATATAAATTTTTACATGACACAATTATTAACAGGACATGGGACAGTTAATTCATACTTTTATAGATTTGGACTAAGCCAAGATGAAAGCTGTTACTGTGACTTCAATACAACACAGACATATCACCATTTACTGTACGACTGCACACTACTAACTGAAGAAAGAAAAACATTACAGACATACGTGACCAAACACATAGGACATTGGCCTGTTGCAGAGAAAATATTATTTCTTAAGTGTGAGAGGGCTTTATTAAAATATGCAGAACATATATATACCAAAATGGGATACTGGAAAAATCATTATAGGTGAAAAAAAAAAATCCTTTGTTTTTTTTTTCTTTCTTTTTTTATCCTTCGATATAGTTTTGTTGTTTGTATTCTATTTCATTTTTTCTCTTTCTTCTATTTTGTTTCATTTATTCTCCTTTATGTTCTACATTTAGAATGTAATCATAAAGAATATAAATATTAATATGTAATCAATTACATGCTATGTACATTTGTCATGTACGGCACATGTAGAAAATAACAATAAACTCCCTTCCTTAAGGGTTACTTAGGGAAGGAAATAAATAAATAAAAATAAATAATATGCATATATATATATATATATATATATATATATATATATATATATATTTATATATACAAATTTGAACCACCATCATTTTCGGTCTCTAGGGGTTCTGAAACGCAAAATTTTCTAGTCGGCACTTCCGGATTCTTTCATTGTATCAACCTTATAAGCGGGGTTCCTCCATATGGGGGAGGGAGGAACCGCGCTAAAAACAGAAGCGCGTTATTGGACGTCCAGAAAGTATTTTTTAATAATGATTTTAGTGAATTAAATTACTGTCTTTTTAAAGGAAATTTTGTCTACTTTACGATAGAATAATTAGAATTTAATTATCTTGAATAGTTTTTGAGAAATCTTTTCTTATTCATTAAAAACATGACAACGTTAAAAAGAAAAAAAAAAAGAGAAAATTGGACATAGCTCCTTTTCCTTTCGAAATCGGACCTTACTTGAAATGAACTTTTTTGTTGGAAATGATGTCTACAATCACCTCCTAGAGTTTGGCTACTTAGACCTGAATCACCTGTATATATATATATATATATATATATATATATATATATATATATATATATATATATATATATATATAAAATAAAAAAGGATTTGCATATTGGGTGGAGTGAATAAAAGCTAGCAGTTGCTAGAACTAAGTATTTTCCTAGCAATTGCTTAGTTCCGAGTGAATAAAAAGGTTAGCTGCAGCTAGGCCTAGCACTTGCTTAGTTTATCACGGTTCCTAGCTGCAGCTAGGTAGAAGGGGTGAATAAAGAGCTGTGACTAGGTTCTAAGGTTAGCAATTTCTAAGGGAAAAGCTAGTCGGGGTCTGGCTCATGCAAGCTTCTTAGTTAGTCCTTTCTTTTTGCTCAATCATGGCGGCGTTTACGCATGTTCGTAAAGAAAAGGCGTATTATATGCGCCGAGATGTCTTCACGTTCTATTTTCGTCTTGTTTAGCTGCATTTCCTGCAGTAAAACTATTCTTTGAAGTTCTGGAGTTGATGGATCTTTTTTTTTTTCTTCCTTACCGTAAACCTCAACCGTTTTCGCACTTTTTCAAGTTTTTATTTGCAATTTGTTGTAAAGCAGTGCTGGGTTCCTACTGCCTTGTTCGATGCTTGTCGATGAGTCGCTGAATCTATCTGCGATTCTTCCTGGTAGTTTTGCCCATAATCAATAATTTGTAAAAAGCTTTTCCCCAGTGCTTCAATTTTATAGGCTTATTACCGGTGGTTTTTGGTCGGTTTTCTTCTTCTTAATGCTTGACTTCATGTTACTCAGCAACTTATTTAACTGTGCAACAGTGACCTTAATGCTTGATTTCATGTTACTCAGCAACTTATTTAACTGTGCAACAGTGACCTTAATGCTTGATTTCATATTACTCAGCAACTTACTTAACTGTGCAACAGTGACCTTTCGCCCTATCGCAATCGAAAATTAATTACTAATTCAGCCCCAAGCATGTTTTCTTTCTTTAATAGCAGCTGGTAATTTAGATTTTTCCATTACCACAGGATCATTGAGTAATACTGTTATAAAAAGTCGCCGATCCAGGTCGGCATAGGCGTACCTAATTTCGGGAGGGGGGGGGGGAGGGCTGAGGGCATTTGGGGGGTATGGAATATTATCAACCTAGAACTTGAAGTAGTTAGCCAATTAAAAAGCTATTACACCAAAAAGAAATTTTTTTTTCTGACCAATGTGGTCTCATTTAATTTATGTTTAAGGTTTTTATGACACAATTTTACCGATTTCAAAGGGGACTGCAGCCACCCCCAGGGCCGCCACATAGGAGGGACAACCGGGTACAGCTGTCCCGGGCCCGGGCCGATCCTCGCTAATTGGAAAAAAGTACCGAAAGTGTCGTTTGCAGCACCGATTGTCGGCTTTTATTCTCATTTTGCTCAAAACAAGATGAAAATAATTTTAAAATGCCCAAAGTCCTATAAAAAAGTACTAGAATTTCCTATTCTGGGTCTGAGAAGTGGGGGCCCGTGATCTGGTCCCGGGCCCGGCTCTGAGATGTGGCGGCCCTGGCCACCCCTCCCCCCTTATGGGGCCCATGCGCGTCGACAGTTGCACAAGACACACTGAGCCCAATAAGGAGAGAGACAAGCAACTAACCCTGGCAGGAAGGAAGAGGGATGAGGGATGGGGGATGAGCTCTTGTTTATTCACTCGGTATTGAGGAAGAGCTACATCTCCACCAATTCTCACTCATTCATTCCCCCACCCATTCTCATTCAAATTTTCGCACGTCATTGGTTACACACAAATGGCAGATTAGGGTTGGAAAGAAACATGTTTTCTAGCAAGCAAAAACATTCGCACATCAATCAATATTAGTTTTATATGAATTGATGTTTTGTTTTTCTGAAAATGCATAATAAAGTGTAAATCAGTGTTGTATTATTCATTGATAACCAGTGTTATTTATTAACCTATTATAGGCATTAATATAAGATGGGCAACCTTTACTAAGAGCTGAATGGGAGATATCTCTTCGTGGACAGTCCTTGGCTTCATGTTCCTCTGTGAAGTGAGGGCAGGTGAGGGTTTTAGTCTCTTCTCTTTACCTACCTAACCTTTTAATTGTTTATTGTTTTTGAATTGAATTTAATAGTAAAATGAGTATTTTAATAAAATAAGGTAAGAAAATATTGAGGAGAAACCAATTGGTAATAGAGATTTTCCATTGAGAAGGCTTGGAATACTATCAGTTTCCTGTCGTGGCACTTTGAACTTCCTTCTGTTTGAGATTGTTCTATATAGCCTGTACAATAGGAATGAGCCTAGAACAAAAACAGATAGAAACATGAGGTCGGCAGGGTTCAACTAGATTTTTGGTCTAGTTTCACCTTCTTGAGTATTGTTATCTACTTGCTTTACACCCTGCAAACAGGCCCAGATTGTGGGTTCAACTCTCACTAGACGCGGCAGCGTTTCTTACAAACGTTCAACTGTATCCTGTCTAGAAAAGGGGATTAACCCGTCCTGTATTAGATTAAACTTTCAAAATTCCAAGTCTGACTTGCAGGCCCAGCATCATCTTAGCATTAGTAGTTTGTTTATAATCCTCATCTTTATTATGATTTGGAATGGTCAATTAGACATTGTTAATATTTTCCTTCCAAACTTATAATTTTTGCAGAAACCTTTAATTTATAAACTCACTTTACTCTTATACAAGTTAAAATAAATTCCTAATTGATTAAAGTCTCCAAGCAATATTTTTTGTGCTAAAATAGCCATGAAGAGTTAATGCACATCTTCTATTTCTTGACTTACAATGGTTCTAGAGGAATACATATCAACTACGGAAAAAAACTTTCACAAAATAAAAACCACTTTCTCATTTTAAATGACAAGTTAAAGACATAAAGATAAACACATTTCACTATTTAAAAAACCGGTGTGATACAAATTAAAACACTGAGAGGAGATCGTTGACCGTAGATGATGCAAGGTAGGGATTGTCGGGGTTCGGTCACTGCTACTTAATAAAACTACATTTTTTCGTAAAAATGGTTTTATTGTGCCGACGTTTTGGCTTGAACTTCAAGCATATATATATATATATATATATATATATATATATATATATATATATATATATATTGTAATGATTAATTTTTACAATAAGAAATAAAGAAATTTTAATTAGTTTTATTATATTAATTTAAATTAATCTCAGGGAACAAAGTTCCGAGTGAATGAACGGTATAACATTTATCTCCAGACAATTCTGAGATACACACAATATTAAACCACACACAAATAATAATAAAATAATCGACACTACAAAAAAAACAATTCTTACCTCTAAATCAATCCGCTTCCAATAAAACCTCAATTCACTTGGTATTCCTTGGAGGAAAGCTCTGACTTCGACCAACGCTGAGAACCAACAGACTTCGTCTTCTCCCTCCGAATGATGAGACTAGACTAGACTTGACGCCAAGGCTGCTACCAATAGACTGACGCTATACGAGAGAGAGACTTTGGCTTCCCTTTTTCCAACTTCCGCAGTGTGCCGGATTATATTAAAAGATAACAATTATGTTTTTTGTACTACCAAATGATTAATTTATTGTTATCTGGATGTAAATTTAATATGGATATATTGTATATCAGTATTGTCCAAAAACATTATTAATTTTGATCGTATATAATACGATGTTATTTGTATATCTGGTTTGTGATTTGCGCGGGCTTTTCAAAGTATCGATGGTTATTTGAATTTAAAAATATTTTCAAGAATGTAATATATCATTACATTTGCACTCCTGTCTAAAAAAAAAAATTTAAAAAAAAAATGTTTTTAGTCCGGTATAAAAAATAAATTTAAAATTGAATTTTTTAATTTGGAGTTTCGGGATACAGAACTATTAATTAGATTGGTAAGCCTGTTTTTTATTCAAATTTTCAATAACTTATTTCGTTACATAATTTTTATTTATTATCATTTTTTAATTTAAATTATCATTTTTCATTCTTCATTTTTAAACATTATCATTATCAAAACTATCTTATCCTAAACTAATATGATTATTAAATTTATGATAAATTTTTAAATATTATTATTATCAATTAAATCTTATATTAATATAAATCTTATTTTCTTAAAAAAAAAAAAAAATGCTAAACTAATAAATTTTATAAAAACACACTAAACTAATAGATATTAATTTTAAATTTTTTTCATGAATTTATTCCTGGTCGTTAATATTTTCTTTGCAGCAGTCCAATTTCTTTCTATAAAAGTGTTTTATTCTTTTCCTTGGAGGCCGATTTAGCTTTGAAATTTTTTCTACTCTAAGTTGTCTTTTATATTTATAAAGAGTTTTTATTTTATTTTCACATTTGACATTCAAAATCGTTAAATGATTATCTTTATTAACCTTTTTATTCAGCTCCTTTGGAATATTTTCATTTCGTGTATTATAGCCTCTTATGTTTATAATAAATTTGTAGTCATCAGTTAATTTTTTAATGCTATTTTGTTTCACAATCTTATTTATAACTTCTGTCCTTATTATACTTCTGAAATTATCATTAATTATCTTTTTATTAATTATTTCATTTGTATCCTCATTATCATTATTTAATTCAGTTAATATTTTTTCTTGAATTGTATTATCTTCATTTATTAAACAATTATAGTCATTTTTATTTTTAATCAACATTTTATCATCGTCAAATATCTGGTCATTACTACCATCACTACTATCTAAATTGTCCTTTATTGTTTCATCCAAATCGTCATTATGTATTAATGTATCGTCATTTTTAACTAAATTTTCATTATTATTTTCATTTATCTCAATGACCTCTTCACTACTTATATTATTTTTATTAAAAAGGTTATTATTCGATTTTTCCAACTCTATCGTCTCTTCATTCTGATTTTTACCCATATTATTTAAAGTATTACATAAATCGTCCAATTTTTTATTATTTTTACTTAATTCGAACTTTAGTTCTTTATTTTGTTCGATCCTATTTGCGTCAATTTTATCTTCCAATTTTTTATTATTTTTACTTAATTCGGACTTTAGTTCATTTTGTTCGATCCTATTTGCATCAATTTTATTTTCCAGTTTTTTATATTGTTCCAATAATAGCCTCATCAAATGTTCTAGGCCTTGAGGATGCATCTCATTATCCCTTTCGGAAGTATGGTTCCCGCCATTGGATATAATTTCCGTTCCTAAGGAACCCGCCGTCGATTCTCTGAATGCTATTGCATCATCCTCCTGCAATTCGTTTTCACGTGTTTCGACTATAATATTTATTTCTCCCGGTGTTGTAAAAAATACGTATTCCGGTGATTCTACACTATTTTCCTCACCGTTATTTTGAATTTGTTCAATATTCACGTCAGACATTTTTATTTAAAAAAAAAAATTATTTTTAAGTTTTATTTTCAATATTTATTTACCGCTTTTAATTTCAATTCACTCGGCCGTCTACGTTGGGCGCCATTAAATGTAATAATTTTATTTGTTATAACTTGATTCGCCACGTTGGGCGTCATTAAATGTAATGATTAATTATTATAAAAAGATTGCGCCACGTTGGGTCGCCAATAAATGTAATGATTAATTTTTTAAAAAAGAAATAAAAATATTTTAATTAGATTTATTATATGAGTTTGACTTAACCTCAAGGATCAAAGTTCCGAGTGAATGGACGATATAATACTTATCTCCAGACAATTCTGAGATACACACAATATTAAACCACACACAAATAATAATAAAATAATCGACACTACAAAAAAAACAATTCTTACCTCTAAATCAATCCGCTTCCAATAAAACCTCAATTCACTTGGTATTCCTTGGAGGAAAGCTCTGACTTCGACCAACGCTGAGAACCAACAGACTTCGTCTTCTCCCTCCGAATGATGAGACTAGACTAGACTTGACGCCAAGGCTGCTACCAATAGACTGACGCTATACGAGAGAGAGACTTTGGCTTCCCTTTTTCCAACTTCCGCAGTGTGCCGGATTATATTAAAAGATAACAATTATGTTTTTTGTACTACCAAATGATTAATTTATTGTTATCTGGATGTAAATTTAATATGGATATATTGTATATCAGTATTGTCCAAAAACATTATTAATTTTGATCGTATATAATACGATGTTATTTGTATATCTGGTTTGTGATTTGCGCGGGCTTTTCAAAGTATCGATGGTTATTTGAATTTAAAAATATTTTCAAGAATGTAATATATCATTACAATATATATATATATATATATATATATATATATGCATATACACATACACGCACACATAGGTACATATATATGCCCACACACATACATATATGGGGAAAAAAATGAATGCAGGGGATTCTGTATACCGAACTGCAATAGTGCGTACATTGGACAGACTAAAAACCCATTAAGAAAACAAATTAACAGTCACAAAAACGACGAAAGGAATAAAGACATTAAGACAGCTTTAACTAGACATGCCATCACAGACGGACATGACTTTGGTTTTGACCTATACTCTATCCTCTCCACTGAATCCAACGCCTCCTTTCCGAATCAATTTTTATCCACCTAGAAAATAACCCAGTTAATGACGAAATTGATAAAGAAGTCATCTCCTCTACCAACTCCAACATCTTCCATTTATTAAAAACTCCATCCTAATACTCTATACCGCCTGCAATATAGCCCTCCATATTTGCTTCCCTCCTATTAACACAAAATTTTAGGACACGGCTTCCTCCTTCTTTCATCACCAAAGTTCTTTCATCACTTTGTTCATTGGGTGGTCCAGAACCCCCCCCCCCCCCCCCTCACCAACTCCTTCCCCTTAAGTCTTCCTGTATTAAGTCAGAAATGATCCCACATCAGTGAGGTATAGTTCTCAACCTTCCCATCGGTAAGCCTATATTGTTGTATTCTAATATCTGTTTAATTTCTATAGCACATAGTTGTTCTAGCTGTACATTACGTTTATATTTTTTTCCCCATGTATGTATGTATATGTGTATGTATGTGGGCATATATATGTACCTATGTGTGCGTGTATATGTATATGCATATATATATATATATATATATATATATATATTGTTATGATATTTTACATTACATATTTAAAAGTTTTAAAATTAACACAGAAAATTCTGAAAATCCAAAAAGCTCATTGATATGTTAAATTCATTGAGATAAACAAATATTATTTGTTATATTGGTCTAGCAGTGTATACAGTTAGCATTGGAGACCGGTATGACGCTCCCGCCAAGAAACAACGCCATTCCTGATGCAGCTCTAGGACAGTCGGTTACAAGCAGTCACATATAGTGCAGTTTAAAGAAACAACACCATTCCGAATGCAGCTCTAGTTCAGTGTACAGCTAGTCTCATATGTCAGTCTGTTAAAAGCAATTCAGTTTACAAGAAGATACCATCTCATCTCTATAGTTCAGTTTACAAGAAGAGACAGTCTCATAAGTGCAGTTCAGTGAAAAGAAGATACAATTCTAAAGAAGATCTCGTCCTATGCAGAATACCGAGCTGGCTTTATATCAGGTAATGCTTGTTTATCTATGCCTGGATATAACTTATCTATGAGTTTTTTCTTTTGTTTTGTTTTTCATTAGTTAAAATTATCATTGTTTTACTTTACTGGACTCGAACTCGACCCCTGAGATAAAGAGTTTCTAAAATTAAATATTATAAAATTGTATTATATTGGCTCCCAACGTAGAGGCGTACGTAAATAAACTTATTAAAAATAAAACATTTTATTTATGGCGCCCAACGTGGGGCTATTAAAATTAATTTTATTTATATTATAACATTTTGGCGTCCAACTTGTTGGCTAAGTAAACTAATAATAAATAAATTAAAATGTCTGAAAATAATATTTTAAATATTTCGAATAGAAGCCAGAACGTGTCTGGTGATGACGTCATCCAATGCCAGGAAGTCGAATTCGCAGAACCGGCCGATGTTGTTAGGCGCGAGTTCCTACAACCAATACAGGAAGTAAAATACCTAGAACCAATGGCTAATACTATGGGCGAGGTCCTGCAAATGTTACTAAGCGAAATTAACGATTTAAAAACAGGGCAAGCCAGACTAATTAACCAAAAGAACGAACTACGCAACCAAATTAGAACATCATTCGATAACATTGAAACGAAAATATCTAAAGATATAGGCATTAATATCGAGTTGCTAAAACAAGGAATAAATGGGCATGATGAAAAATCAGAAAATTCTATTGATGATGTAGATCAGAAACAAAAAATAATCGCAACAAATGGTGATGATATAAAAAATGACTGTTTTAAACATGAAGAAAACATTTCCGAAATAGTACAGTTATGCAATGATAAATGTGATGACATTCTTAATAAAAATAATGAGAAAAATTATAACAATTTAATTGAATGTAATGATAATTTAAGTGAATTAATAAAAGATAATTTGAATTATGATTGTAGTATTTTTGATCAAAAATTTGAAGAAAAGAAAATATTTGTTGAAACTAAAGATGAAAGTGAGTATGTTTGTTTAGTGAATGAAGATGGTAAAAGTAAAGAAATATTATTGAGTAGTTTGAATAATAAAAATGAGAAAATAAATCAAATAATTAAAAATAAAATAACTAATGATAATTTAAAAAATAAAATAAGTACAGACGTTATGAAAGAGATTTTGAAACAAAATAACATTAAAAAATTAGTTGATGATTATATAATTAATCTTAAAATAATGAGTTATAATAATAATAATAATGGTAATAATCAAAATAATATAATGAATAAAAATGTTAACAACAATAATCTGAAAAATGTGGACATCAATTTTGGAAATAAAGTAAAATTTCTTTTTAAGTATCAATGTCAAAATAGTATAGAAAAAATTGCAAAATTAAATCGGCCACTACGTAAGAGAATAAAACAAATCCTTAGAAATAATTCGGACAGATGCAGAAGAGATTTTAATGATAAATAGTGGATCCAGGCCAATTTTTAAATGTAGTATTAGTTTAGAATTTATATCTGTTACAAAAATTAGTTTAGTATAAGATTTAATTAATAATAATAATATTTAAAAATTTGTCATAAATTTAATAATCGTATTAGTTTAGGATAAGATAATTTTGATAATTATAATGTTTAAAAATGATAATATCATTGATAATGGTAGACCAACCAATTTTTTTAGAGATTTATGCGTTATGAACCACTGAATTTTCTCATCACACTTCCAGATTATGGGTCAACAAGCAGGATTTCTAACAAAAGGGAGGTAGCAGATATGCTAATAAACTTTCAATGATTTTTAAAACTAGTTTAGGAAAGTATAAAGGAAGTTTGATTGAAATAAATTCCCAGAAAAATGTTTATTTCTACATAGCTCCTGAAATACAATATTAAAAACCATTTTTCATATTTCACAAACATTATTAAAGAATGTTCACATTTCCCATATTTCTCACAGCAGTCTCCTAAATCTAAAAGTCATATATTTACATAAATTAAATTAAAAAAAAAAAATCTTAAATAGGAATGAGTTATTTACATATAAAAACAACAAGAACACTGAATTCATTTGAAACCTTCTATATAAAATACAAGCATGGAATGATAAGAGTAAGGTGTTTAACAAGTCTAGTCTACTTAGATTTATCCCTAACAGTAAATATTTGTGCATTTTATTCAAAGACTTATGACAATTTGTGTTATTAATTTCATATATTAACCCCCACCAATTTAACTCTCTCCAAAATCATAATAAGTTAAAAAAAAAATAATCATTTTATAAAATAAGTATTAAATCCCACATAAATAAAAACATTTAAGTGAACAATTTAAAATAAATACAAGTAATCATATTGAAAATGTTAGTTCAAACAAAAGTTGTCAAAACCTAACAATTTCAATATTTTCCTTTCTCATAACTTCAGTGACAATATCGAGTCACTTTTTGGAAAATACTGGACTCAGTATTTTACCAACTTCCTCCGACAACACATAAAGAATGTGCTAAGTGACCTCCTATCCATTCCCACCGGAAGAGGCGGTCAAAATGAATACATAACGGCAAAATATAAGCTTCAAACCAAAGATAAGGTTCAACGATAATTAAAACAACTTAGGCGTCATAAATGAACCCAATCAAACAAACCATTCCAAACAAAAAAGGTAAAGAGAAGTGTGTTTCAAGAAATCTTGTATCGCCACCAGGCAAAGAAAAGATCGAGGGAAGGGAGAATGTGTGAGACTGCTTCATGAGATTTGAGGTTGGCGAGCTCGGAGCAACACCAACCGCTGGTTGACCCTCAGCTTGGGAATTTGCTGTAGAACGCAAAGCTCAGATCGTAGTTGCGTAGCTGGCAGAACTCAACTTCCCTGCATTGAAGCTCACCGAAGTTTGTATATTTTCTTCCATTGTTTATTAGGTCTGAGCAATTTGCAGCAACAGATCCCTACAAAAACAAATAAATTAATTTTTTTATTTAAAATTCAAAAATTGGTGGAGATGGATTAGTAATTAGAAATATTAAGATAGTAACATGTAGTCGATTCTTTGTAAATGATAACACTTGAAAATAATCAATAATTGGGTTTTACTTATATTTGAAAATCACTGGGGAATTGATACGCCATAAAAATAAAATAGTAATCTGCCATTCTCTAGACTATAATATAAACTATCATAAAAATAGTTGAAAATTAATCAGTATACTGTCAGTGGAATTCAATTCGGTGATGTGAAAAGACATCACCTTAAGGAAAACTAACAATTAACCAGATAAATTATTATCTATTTAAATAAACAATTGTTGAAGAATACGTCACCATCAATCCAGATTAGATCCTTATTCATTCAATGCCAAAACTACTATAGGCAATTATTGATGATGTAGGGCATTTATCAAATTTGTAATGTATTTTAGTATTAAAAATAATTGTAAAAATAACAATTCAAGGACTAAATGACATTTACAACCAAAATCCAAAAGCAAAACGTTTCATTAGAAGATATCCAAACGGAAATCAGAAGGGTAGTTACAGAAAACTGGGAGCAATCTTGGCAATTGATGACAGAAACCAAACAGTCGGTGAATGGTTTTCAAACAAAAGAACAATAGAAGAGAAGAAGTTGTATTATATCTCTCACAAATTGGTCATTGACGGCTGACCATCTTACATCACATCGGGAGACAGGATAGTCTAAAATCTATGCACAAACTGTCTAGTCAAAGAATGTTTACACAGATACAAATATGAAATATCACACATATAGGAGAACTATTCAATTACCTAAAAATACAAATGTACTACACAACTTATAACCCATAGAGAAAAACATTTAAAAGAAAAAAATGCTTGTTGAAATCCACAGAACAGTTGTTACCTACTATATCATGAACAAAAATAAACTAAAATTATACTCATAGGGAACTAAAACTTTGACAACAATCATATGATAGAAACATAAACTTTAGACTCAAACTAGATTTTCATCTACAGATCTACTATAGATTTGTCAAATACCACTCTTGCTAAGAAAGGTTTTTTGATATTCAAATTTTTAGAGGGATTTGAATTTTTAGTTGGTTTTAACCCATTATCGTTGGAGTTTCTTTTTTTAAACAAATTTTTAATACAAATACATCAATTTTATGAACTTACTATAAAATTTTTGTATCATCGCTTAGACATTGGTGTTACCATTTGGTAACGCATGGCGCTAATGGGTTAAACAGAGCAGGCACGCCTAGGCAGCATGTGTTGCTAGGACGATAACAGGTCAGCTGTTACCGTACTGTATCTATTTTGTAATATTATTTTGATCTGAGCTTCATTTCAACTATGATGAGCTTCATTTGATCATTTATTGACTATCTTGAATTACTAGAAATAGACTGTGACTTTTTTTCCCTGATAGAGTTTACGCTATACCTGGTGATGGTCCATCTTAGGTAATAATATCCCGAACCCTTGCACTGCCTCCTCACCCATCAGCATCCCCAGTCAGAACACTTCTTTGTAATGCTCGTAAATATAATGGGTGTTTCCAAATGACATCTTGTAAACATAAATTTTTAAATTTTAACTTCCATTTATTATTGACATCGAATTTTAACCTGTACTGGTTAAACTCCTGTTACTGGTAACCAATAGATAACGGGTTATCTCTAGGTTATCTGTTTGTTGACACTGGCCCGGAGTGCCCCAGTATCAAGAAACTTTATACTTTGATTACTTATCAATTGATATATAACTTATAGTATGACAGGAACTATGCTGTAATAAACTGCACAAAATTATGTAGTAGCATTAATTTTGATGATACATTATTTAACGTAGTAAAATAACTACTTATCTGCTATTCTGTGACGAAGCACGGGTCTCATATCATATTCCGTGACGAAGCACGGGTGGTCAGCTAATATTTAATATAATTTAGATAACAATTGTCTAAGCTAGTATCGTCTTGCTAGAATGAACACGTAGAGTGCGGTTGACTGCTGTACAAGGTGAGAGAGGCAGTGCCCTGGGTGCAAATGACTTCTGAAGTCAGATTGTTACGTTCTACTAGTGCTATTGACTTGAGGGGAAGTTCTGTTCTTGGTTCTATCTAGGGGATTTTAGAGGAACTAATATGTTCCTGGTTCACCACTTTTTATTTTATTCTTTTATTTTGTATAAATGGATTATTTTCAATTTTAATAGACATATTACTTTCATGAAGTTAAGGAAAATTGTTATTCCTTTTTAACAAATATTTTTATCAAAAGTTTTCTATTTAATACATCATAAATACCTTATTAGTGAAAAGTGTGAGCACAAACTTCCCCGGGCGAAATATGTTAATAACTTTCTGTATCACTTCTCTATAAGATACTCTTGGTACATTTGTTTCAAAACTCACGTACGAAAACTCGGGTTCAGGGGTGATGTGAATAGTCATATAATTTCCCTAGAAAAATAATAAAAATTAAAAAAAAAAAAGACAGAAAATAAAATATGGTAAATTTTAGTAATGAGAAGACTAAATACTTACACTTTTGCTAATTCCATTCATAGAATAGCCACACGGCTCGAACAAGTAGTCATCGATAGTCATGTTGGGGAAAATAGTGTCAATACCAGATTTCTGGAACAATAACAAACTCCTTAACAAACATTAACTTTATGGTTAACAGGTAAAACCTTCATTTTCAAAAAATCAATTTTGAGGTGTTTTGAGAATATTTTAAAGATATATCAGTCCAGGCAACGAATGCTTAAAAAAAGCTATAGGTGGAAATTTTTGGAACACAATTTTGGACTTTGTAACTTTGTTTGGGCTGGATAGGAGATAAACATATCAAAAGTCCTCGCCCGTAGCCTTTTTGTCGGGGGGGGGGGGGGGGGGGGTTTAGAAGGTCCCATTTTTCGGGTTTTCACTTATATCTCGGAAACCCTGCGTCCTAGCGACATGCCTATTACTATTATATAACAAATGAAAGCTGATTAAATTTCCTACAAGTTCTACTCAATAAAGTTTTTCGAGCAATCTTTAGTTTTCGAAATATCCGCTCTTGAAAGTCTGTCATTTTGGGGAAAAACACTTTTGCCGCATACTTTTTTCCTGTTTTGACCGGATAACTCTTCAACGATGTACCAAAAAAATAAATAATGGTTATAGGGTTGTAGAGTATTGTATTCCATAGTCACCCTTTGACTATTTAACCGTTCCCGTCACCTCCTACCTATTCCCACATGTCAGCTTCTTGTATCTTCTCTTGTGTTCCCCCACTTCGGCTACGGTTGCCTAGTGTATGGAGGGCTCACTGAGCTTGAGGATCGTCTTAAGCGATTAATGAACAGTTTTCTCAGATTCATCCTCGATACCCCCAGGGATGCCCATATTTCACACCGGTATTCCGAGTTGAAGTGGCTATTTCCATCAATTCGACAATACTTCCTAGGTTCCTTTCTTTACCAAACCATTTCTTCCAAATCTCCTTCCTATATCTACAACCTCCTTCAGTTTAAATCTTCTGTCCATTCCCGTGGTACCCGTTCCTGTCCCTCCGGTCTCTATCCTCCCACTCATAAAACAGCCTTCTTTGACCATTCCTTCATCTCCCGAGACTCCTCCTTCTGGAACTTTATCCCTCTTTCGATTCGACACTCTCTTTCCTTACCTGTATTTAAATCCCGCCTCTTTGCTTTTCTCCCATCCTCTCAGGAAGACGCATCTTAAGATTTGACCACCAGGAAGACCAGTTTAGCTATGTGAATTATGTTGTTGTTTTCTTCTCTTGTTTATCCATTTATTTTTATTCATATCCTTTCATAGCCCCCATTTCTTTAATATTTTTTTTTTTTTTTTAATATTTATTTAATTATTTATTTGTTAATTTTAAACTATTTAATTATATTCCCATCCCCCTTTGAACATTGCATCATCATTGCCCCAATCCAATTATAATTTTAAAAAGAATTTGCTTTATAATAGGACACTGACGGCGCTTCTGCGAACATCACCAAAATATTTAAATGAAATAACAAATAAACTCAGAACTATATTTAGAGATAATAATTACCCTGAGGAAATTATAAATAAAGAAATTAAAAGAGCTGAAAGAAATGTTTTTTACAAAAGGAAATTGGATGTGAAGGAAAATTTAAATTTAATCAATTTTGACTTGAATGTTTTTAATTTTACGGACGACTATTTTTATGAAGACTCTGATAGTAAACGGAAAAGGTATGACACTGAACATATAGGTACTGACAATTCTAATAGGAGCAAAAGAGTTAAATTAACAGAACCAAAACTGACTGTTGCAACAGACAACACCAACCACACTCTGAAACGTAAACTTCAGGATACACAAACAATAGACGACTTAAAAGGCAACCAAGAAAAAAGAAGAAAATTAATACAAAGTAAAATTTATGATTTTTTTGACGATAGGAAAACAAACAATTTAAATACAAACAGAGTTGTAGCAGATAAACTCATACACAATGAACATATTTATAAACAGAAATTGGATAATGACAGTAAAGATATGAAAACTTTAGAGCTGGTTAATTATATTACCTTTCGTTATAATCCCATATTTGCCAATGAGATAAAACAAAAATGTAAAGACCTAGGAAGAATCTCCTGGATATATCACGACAAAATCGTAAAAAGCTACAGCCGAATTAAAGATGATTTAAAAGAAAGGGAAACCAAATATAACATATATCAAATTGATTGTGCAATGTGTGATAAGGTGTATGTAGGAGAATCGGGACAACTTTTAAAAAAGAGAATCAAACAACATGCCAAAAACCTTGATGAAAAAGACAACAAGACTGCATTGGTGGATCATGCGATACAATATAGCCACAAATTTAATTTTGACACGGTAAAGATATTAGATAAAGAGAAAAACCCCATAAAAAGAAAAATTAAGGAAAATATACACATAATTAAAAATAGGAAAAAGGCCGTCAACAAAAAAACAGATATTAAATTCCTGGATAAAATATTTTTTAATTTAATAAACAAGAAGACTTAAAAATTTTATAAAATGACAAAAACTTCTTTTGGAAAATCGACATTTACCCTAAAGCTATCGATTTTAAACAGCTGATACCCAGTAGACATGATTGATCTTATCAGTCCAGACGTGGCCCTACCTGCGGAAGGTTCTCTAATGGATAGGCTGTCACAGCGACGTGAAACATGTAGAGCCTAATAAAAGAGTACAGAAGAAAGAAAGTGTGTTTTTATAAAATTGACCTTCTGCCACAGAAGAATATATATTTACTTATGTTTTATTTTATTATTTAAGACTTCACTAATAATATTTGTATTCGTTTTTTTATGCTTTTGTTTTTCTTTATTTACAGTCATATTTTTAGGTTAAATTTGTTTATTGTGTATTTATTCTTATTCTTATGGGACGAAGTCCCAGAATAAAGTTGTTGTTTTTTTTTTGTTTTTTTTGTTTTTTTCATTCATTGCCTTTAATAATATATATTACTTTGCTATTTTATGTATTTTCCTTCAAGCGTAAAAATAATTTCAATGTTCATCCTGAAATCTGAAATTTAGCGACTAATAGTCCAGGCAACTAAGAGTTATAGATGGAAATGTTATTACATTCCCTTCAAGAATATATAACTTTACTATTTTATGTATTTTCCTTCAAACTTGGAAACAGTTTTAGTATTCATCGTGATATCTGGCGACAACTGTCGACCAATGAACCTTTCCATTTCTCACCATTTCCAGTCAATGTATTGTCCAAAATGTATTCCATTATGTAAATATAGTGAGTACTGGACGTATAAATAGCACAAAATATATAATTTTTGGCCCACTGACCAGTTATTCACATTAAATTAGATAAAATCTTGTCCATTATATTGGCAATAGTTTTGCTAAGACAATGTGAGTGCGTATATAACATTTAGACGAAAATACATAAAATAGTAAAGTAATATATATTATTGAAGCAAATGGAATGCTCTACAACCCTATAACCAACATTTATTTTTTGGGTTTATCGTTGAAGAGATATCTGGTCGAGAATAGAAAAAAGTGTGTTTTTTCCCAAAATGACAGACATTCAAGAGCGGATATTTCAAAAACTAAAGGTATCTCGAAAAACTTAATTGACTTGAACTTGTAGCATATTTAATCAGCTTTCAGTTGTTATAGAACGGTACTGTCACTACGACGCAGGGTTCCCGAGATATAAGAGAAAACCCGAAAAATGGGAACTCCTAACTCCCCCCAGCACAAAGGCTACGGGTGAGGAATTTTGATATGTTGACCTCCTAACTAGCCGAAACCAAGTTATGAAGTTAAAAATTGTGTTCCAAACATTTCCATCTATAACTATTCGTTGCCTGGACTGTATTATTGAAACTGCTTCCTCTGTACTAGGGGGTTTTATTCGAAGGTTTCTAAATAACACCAGATATAAGAATTAATGCATAATACTCCTTAACCCAATCGAGACCGATTGCAGACCGTGTGTGCAATCGAAATATGATTTTTCTTGAGGAAATGGAAACTAAAATGTACAGGAAAACAAAATTTGGCATTGGTTTTACTGTGCATCATAAAATCTAAAAATTATCTGTATTTTCATTTTATCTTATACATTCCACGCATGGTGCGTGGAAAGTTTTCCTTGCAATAAAAATGTTATTTATATGAATTCACATCCAAATTGGACGATTTCCATAGTAATCATGCTTTTTTTTTTTTTTTTTTTTTTTTTTTTTACTAAAAATGAACAATATAAGAAGGAAACATTTCGCTCCTGGGGGCCGTGTTCGAAAAAAATCGTCGTCTCGAATAGGTTAAGAAGAAGCAATTCCTTTAAATGAGAATTTGTATTTCTCTTGTGTGCTTGTTTCTTATTAATTATAGATAGAAACTTCTGTTTTCTCAGGTATAAATAGAACGCAGTTTAGTAGCGCATACTTCAACATGTCCATACAATTATTCTTCAGGTTCATCCTATATGTTTAGAATAAAGGAAAGAAATATCTTACTTGAGTAGCTTCGAGTGCAGTAGCTGAACTCTTCTTGCTGAATATAGACATAATTTTTGGATCCAAATCTGTCATCAAGACCTCTAATGTCTGATCTGGCTCTTCTTTCATTTTCTTCTCCGATGGTTCATCTAATCTCGCATCATAAATATTGTTGTTCCTGATTTCCTTTGGCTCCTGAAGTGTGTAGAGAAACCAACAGTCGAGGTCTGAAGATCCTAAGCAGTAACCGACACCATCTGAAAAAATATAAAATTAAACATTAAAATTGAATCCATCTGTATTCATTCTTAGATCGGACTAGATTTACCGACAGCCAATTTGTATAATTTAAAATGTTATATATTGTTGTGATATCATCAAACATAAAAAAGTCGCTTAAAAAAAAAGATATAAATAATGCGATGCAAATCTAAATTAAGGGGGGGGGGCAAGAAATACAATGGAGTCTCACGAAATAAATAATATATTTCCTATACAATTCAATATAAATAAAACATTTGGCATAAAAATCTCATAGTTTTCTGGGAATATCTGATCTGAAAAGAACAAATTATTTATTTTTTATAAACAGCGTCTATATGGTATTTGTTAATGCTCAGCACCAAATTGCTAATGAAGTGTATATATATAGAAAAGGTTGATGGGAAAATGGAGCTGAACATATAACTGCCTATTATTGAGGCTAAATGAAAAACTATATAGAATGATAGAAAAAGAAATTGAATTATTTATTTGAAATTATAAGAAAAAAATATCTCCTTATGGAGCAGACACTGGTTAGTATGTTAGATTTGAAAAATAAGAAAAAAAATATTAACTTCTGTGCGAATGAAAATAATAAAAAATACAAGCATGTACAGCTGATGATCGGGCGAATAGTGGCCGCTGAGATTAAAAAAGGATTATAGTCTCGCTTATCTGGTTGATGCTGCGTCTCCCCTGTAGCCGCTGACGCCAGGTTGAAAATCGGAGCTTGGCGGGGCTTCGAAGAAGTTGTACCTCCAGAGAATGGATGCAGCATGCGGTAAGGTGCTCACAATGGCCTCAAGCACGTGCTGTTCCTCAGGGACGTAAGGCTGAACTTCTCCTAAGGGAGTCGAGGCTGTACTCTTCCTAAGGGAGCCAAGGCTGTACTCATGCTAAGGGAGTCAAGGCTGCACTGACTTAGGGCGGGCAGCTCGCAAATCCACGCCTTTTCTGTCCTGGGCCCGTATAGTGCTGCCCTCATTAGAATATTGCACCGGGAGGTGGCGGACTCTCTAGGCTCGAGGGTAAACCAGCCGTCCTATCGGCAGAGATAAGGGCAATCCCGAAGAGGATTAAGATTGTCTGATAACCGTCTCCGGGCTTGTATCTCAGCTGCCAGGCTATTCCCCTATAACTAGGCGCTAAGATATTTGCGATACAACAATTGAATAAAATGTACTAAATAATTTATAACTTATACTACTTGGTCTCTAACAGTATTGGTGCATTAAATAGTTCACAGAATTTTGGCGCTCTATAAGATGTCGCCTTGAGGGAACCATCGAGGATGTTGTTATAATATAAAAAATAAAAAGAAATATTTTTAATAATTTTATTTATGTACGCCTCTAATTTAGGAGCCAATATAATAAAAATTTTATATTTAAATTTAAAAACTCTTTATCTCAGGAGTCGGGTTCGAGTTCAGTAAAGTAAAACAAAGATAATTTTAACTAATGAAAAACAAAACAAAAGAAAAAACTCATAGATAAGTTATATCCAGGCATAGATAAACAAGCATTACCTGATATAAAGCCAGCTAGGTATTCTGTATAGGACAGGATCTTCTTTAGAATTGTATCTTCTTGTAACTGAACTGCACTTATGAGACTGTATCTTCTTGTAAACTGAACTTTTCACAGACTGGCTTGTAACAGACTCTACTAGAGCTGCCTTAGGAATGGCGTTCTTTCTTTTAAACTGCACTATATGTGACTGCTCGTAAACGACTGTACTAGAGCTGCATCCGGAATGGCGTTGTTTCTTGGCGGGAGCGTCATACAGGTCTCCAATGCTACCTGTATCGACTGCTAGACAAATATAACAAATAATATTTGCTTATCCCAGCAACGAATCCAACATATCAATGAGCTTTTTTGGATTTTCCGAATTTTCTGTGTTAGTTTTTTAATTTAGAACTTTTAATTTTTGATGAAAATTAATATAAGAAAAATTTATTTGTTTTTTATTTTCCGCAAATCTTGTATTCGTCTTTGCCCGCCTTTTTTTTTTTTACCTTTAACGGTTATTCGAATTTAAAACTTTTAAATATGTAATGTAAAATATCATTACATTTGCACTTCTGTCAAAAAAAAAAATATAAAAAAAATGATTTATGCTCGGTGACTTATCTAGAAATGTTAAAATTATTTTGAACTTTTATAAAAATTTAATTTCGCTGGTCAATGTGGTCCAAAGGTAGGTCGTCATCGGCTGGGTAAAACTTTTTCAGCATACTGGCATGAAACATCCCTCGGTGAAATCCATTGTTGCCTTCCAATATGTAAGTGAATTTTGAAATTTTTTCTTTAATTTTGTATGGTCCTTCATATAAAGGTAGTAATTTATCATTTAATTCTCCTTTTTTAGGAGAATTAAATGATAATAAGTATTGATAATAAGTATATATTAAATTAAATAAGTATTGCCTTGACAAGTACTTGATCGTTGATCTTGAACGAAGAGTATTTTGTAATTTTATTATTTAGGATTTCTTTTTTATCCTTCAGTTTTTGAAAATTGTTTTTAATTTTTTGTTCTATTTCCTCTAACGTAATAATGTTATCTTGGTTTACGTCCTCTCCAATATAAAAGTCCCAAAATCTTCTTGGTTTAATGCCATACATAGCCTCAATTGGGGTAAATCCTGTTGTGACATGATAGACTGTATTTATACAGTTTTCTATTTTTTCTATATTTTTTGCCCAAATATGATGATCTTTGTTTATAATATTTCTTAAAAATGTAAGAATATCTCTATTTGTTCTTTCGGAATTGTTTCCACATGGGTGCCTAATCGATGTTAAAATTCTTTTAATTTTGTATTTATTTAGGTAAGATTCCCATTTCGATGAGGTAAAAATTGTAGCGTTATCGCTTAAACATTTATTTGGTATTCCAAAATCATTAAAAAATAGTTTCATTGAATTTATTGTTTCTCTTAAATTTGCTTTTCTGGTAGGGTATAATTTTGTTAATTTAGTAAAATTGTCTAAAATGACGAGTATATAACGGTGTCCTCTACTTGCGGTCAAAGGTCCAAGGTAATCAATAGAAATCAGATCCAGTCGGCTTGCAGGAATAATAGTTTGTTCACGCACCTTCTTCATCTTTCCTCATTTATTGAATTGACAATTTAAGCATTTGTTAATTTCATTATTAATAATTTTTCTTAATTTGGGGAAAATAAAACGTTCCCTTATTATTTGGTAGCATTTTGTTACTCCAGTATGGCAAAACCTTTCATGAACTATATTAATTAAATTTTTCACGTCTTTCAAAGTTGGGATTATAAAAAAATTGTTTTTATACTTCTTATGAATTATATTATTTATAATTTGGTAAGCATCAGGTTTCTCCTCTAATTTTTTTTTTTATTGTTTCATCTTCCTCTTGATGTTTGATTAGATTTTGGAAAAATGTGTCAAGGTTGATGTTATTAATCTGAAAATCTTTTGTTTTAGAACTGTTTATCAAGGGTATACGGCTCAGATAGTCTGCTAAGAAGTTTTCTTTCCCAGGTATATGTTCGTATGTTAAAGGCAAATTGTTTAAAAAATTGATCCATCTTAATATTCTATCAGGACGATTTTTACATGATTGCATAAATATTATAGATTTGCAGTCAGTTCTAATGGTAGTTGGATATCCTGCAATTATGGAATACAATTTTTTAATTGCGTGAATTATGGCTAAAACTTCTTTTTCAGTGCTATAATAATTTACTTCGGCTGCCTTGTATGATTTGCTACAAAATCCTATTATTTTCTTATCATTTTCTGCTCCAATTTGGTATTACATCCCACCAGATGAAAAATTAGATGCATCGGTTTCCAAATAAAATCTTTTATTAAAATCGGGATATGATAAAATTATATTTTTGTTCAATAAATATTTTAATTTGTCCAAAGCATTTTGATGTTCTTCTCTCCAAAAGAATCTAATTTTATTTGACGTTAAATTATATAAAGGTCTGGAAATATTGGCATAATTTGGACAAAATTTATTATAAAAATTGATTAAGCCGAGAAAACTCTGTAATTCTTTTTTATTTCTTGGCCGTGGAAAATTAACAATGTCTTCAACTTTACTTTGTTCCTTCACAATACCTTTTGTGGTAAGTACATATCCTAAAAAAGGAAGTTCACTTATGAAAAATTTTGATTTTTTTAGGTTTATTGTGACTCCTGCATCTTGAAAAGACTTAAGTAGACTCTGAAGTGTACAAATAAATTCATCAAAATTATTTCCATGTACCAGTATGTCGTCTACATAAATTTTTATATTTTTATCCAAATTTTTAGGTATTACCGTTTTAAGTGCTCTAATTAATGAAGCTAAACTTGAATTTAAACCGAAAGGCATACGTTTATAGGAGTATGTGGAATTTCTGAATTCAAATGCTGTATATTTTCTGCTATTTCGATGTAATTTAACTTGCCAGAAACTAGATTTCAAATCTAAAGTTGCCATATAATTTGTATTATTACAATTTGCCAGAATTTCGTCTATATTTGGTGGTGCATCGTATAGTGGAACAATTCTTTTATTTAAAAACCTTCCGTCAAGACAGATTCGAACAGAACCATCCTTTTTCTGTATGAATATTATTGGGTTAACATAGCATGAATCTGAAACTTGGATTATTTCTTCCTTTAGCATTTTATTTAACTCTTCTTCTGCCTTGTGTAATAATTTTGGATTTAGTTTATATTGGTATTGTTTATATGGAGTTGTATCGGTCAATTCTAAATAATGTTCAGAAGTTTCTATACAACCTATTTTATTTCTAAATAACTTTTCATATTTTACCAATAGTTTCTCAAGTATTTGAATTTCATCCTCACTTAATTTTATTATTTTATCACCATACTTAATTTCATCAATTTTTTGTCTTATTTCATCTACTACATTTATTTCCATTTGGTTATGATTATTTTCTATCATATCATTTTTTACATCATCCTCATATAAAATGTTATTAATTTCAATATCATTATTTGCAGCTATTAATTTATAAAATGAAATTAAATATTGTTGACTCTTTGAAGTTAAATTTACTGTTTGTTTCTTAAAATTTATCTTTGCATTATATCTATTCAGAAAATCAACCCCTAATATTAATTTATTTGTTAAATTTGGCACTATAATTAGGTTAACCTCAAATTGACAATTTTCATATTGTACTTCTATGAATAACTGTTTATTTTCACACTGAGTTCTTTTTCCGTTTGCTGATACTATATATGTATTTTTCAATGGTAATATTTTATATTTTGATAGTTGCTTCCTTATTTGCAAATAATACTCTTTTTGTATAATACTAATTTCACTACCAAAATCTACTAAAAATAAATAATTTTTATTGTTGTTTTTTAACTGTATAAAGGGTAGTTCATTATAGCTAATTTTATTATGGGGTTGTTCTTCTAAAAAGATATTGTCACTAATGATATTGCTTAAAAAATAGGTTTGAATTTTATTTTTATGGTCAGAATCGGTTACATTTTGGATAGTACAAATAGCTAGTCATAACTCATCTATTTGATTTTGCCTTATTAATTTCTCATCATGTGTCAGTGCTTCGACTGATATTTTATTTAACTCTTTCTCAGTTATTTTTGATTTTTCTTTCAATGCTTGCTCTCTCTCTTTGTTATATCTGTCCTGAAAGTACTTTCCATTTCGGTCATTTATTCTTTCATGTTCTGTCTTTACACCCTGTTGGTATTGTGTTTGCGGTCTCCTCCAGTTATCGTATCTTCTATTAAAGGTATTGTTGTCATGGTTTGTATTTGACCCATAATAATTTTGCTTTGGTCCAAATCTGTAATCATATCTCCTCTCATTATTATTTTCTGTTCTTTTTTTATCATAACATTTTTTCTTCGGTACTTGTTCACAACTGTTATACCTTTCCATCTGCCTTTGTTCTACGTATGGTTCGTGATTAAAATAATTTTTCTCCGGTCTTTTTAAATCCCTGATAATGGATTCTCGGCCTACATACTGTATAACCTCTAATAAGTCATTTAAATTATTTACAATTCTATTAAAACAAACATCTCTTACTGTTTTACCAAAATGGCGTATTAAAATACTAGTGGCAGCTTTTTCTTCAAGCCCCGCAGTTACTATTTTTGTTGCAATCTTTGATAAATATTCCTCTGGAGTAATATCTGTTTATTGCAAATAATTATTTTGTAGTAAATCACTTAAATGTTCTAAATATCTGTCTCCACAAAATCGTGTTTTGAAAAAAAATTTAAAATTGTTCCACGTACAAAAAGATTTTTTATTTATAGTATACCATGACTCAGCTGGCCCTGACAAATAATTTGTTATTTTATCCGAAAATAATTTCCAGTCTTCATTGTACAATTTATAATTTTGTTCCAGTTTTTCAATAAATTCATTTGGGTCTTGTTCATGGAAATTATTAAATATAATTTTGATCTCAACGTCTTTAAATTTAGTACCATTAATTTGTCCTTGAATTTGTACATTATTGATTTTTTCCTGAATTTCTTTGGTTAATTTTACATTCACTGACTCGATTTTCATGTTGATTTGTTCTATTTTGTTGTTTTGTCCATCCATTCTATCAGTTATAAATTGAACCGACTCCTTAATGTTATCACACTTTGCATTACATATCTGTTCTATTTTGGAAATTTTTTCTTCTTGTTTAAAACCTTCATTTTTTATATCAGCAATATTTTTTGTGTTTATTTTTTGTTTTTGCTCTAAATTATCAATGGAATTTTCTAATTTTTTAACATGCCCATTTATACCTTGTTTTAGCAACTCGATTTTAATGTCTATATCTTTAGATATTTTATTTTCAATGTTATATTATGATGTTTTTAAATTGTTAATTTGGCTGGCTTGTTCTGTTTTTAAATCGTTAATTTGGCTGCTTAATTCATTACTTTGGCTGGCTTGTCCTGTTTTTAAATCGTTAATTTGGCTGAGTAATATTTGCAGGACCTCACCCATAGTATTAGCCATTGGTTGTAGGAACTCACCACTTGCAACATCGGTCGTTTCCGAGAATTCGACTACCTCGCATTGGATGACGTCATCACCAGACGCGTTCTGGCTTCCATTCGAAATATTTAAAATACTACTTTCCGACATTTTAATTTATTTATTATTACTTTACTTCGCCAACAAGTTGGACGCCAAAATGTTATAATATAAAAAATAAAAAGAAATATTTTTAATAATTTTATTTATACGCCTCTATGTTAGGAGCCAATATAATAAAAAATTTATATTTAATTTTAAAAACTCTTTATCTCAGGAGTCGGGTTCGAGTTCAGTAAAGTAAAACAAAGATAATTTTAACTAATGAAAAACAAAACAAAAGAAAAAACTCATAGATAAGTTATATCCAGGCATAGATAAACAAGCATTACCTGATATAAAGCCAGCTAGGTATTCTGCATAGGACGGGATTTTCTTTAGAATTGTATCTTCTTGTAACTGAACTGCACTTTTGAGACTGTATCTTCTTGTAAACTGAACTTTTCACAGACTGGCTTGTAACAGACTCTACTAGAGCTGCCTTAGGAATGGCGTTCTTTCTTTTAAACTGCACTATATGTGACTGCTCGTAAACGACTGTACTAGAGCTGCATCCGGAATGGCGTTGTTTCTTGGCGGGAGCGTCATACAGGTCTCCAATGCTACCTGTATCGACTGCTAGACAAATATAACAAATAATATTTGCTTATCCCAGCAACGAATCCAACATATCAATGAGCTTTTTTGGATTTTCCGAATTTTCTGTGTTAGTTTTTTAATTTAGAACTTTTAATTTTTGATGAAAATTAATATAAGAAAAATTTATTTGTTTTTTATTTTCCGCAAATCTTGTATTCGTCTTTGCCCGCCTTTTTTTTTTACCTTTAACGGTTATTCGAATTTAAAACTTTTAAATATGTAATGTAAAATATCATTACAATGTATAAACAACTCCTTCTGGACGAGACGGTGTAACAGTGACATCTCAGTGTGCGCGTGTGTGTCCGGTATCTTATATGAATATTGTATGAGTCCCGACCTTGTTGTAAAAGTGAATGTTATATTAAACAATAGCAGATACAGAAAAGATCATCACATCTTGAAATAGATAATATCTAATGTGTCGTGGCATCGAGAAATAACGAAGCTGAATATTGCTGAGAACTGGAAACGAGCCGTCTGATGAACAAGAGGAAACAGACAACGATAATGCATAAAGAAGTTAAGATTTGTTGTACTATCTGAATGCATATATTTTTTCAATATAGTGAGTTTTTGTTGCCAATATATAGATATTATTTTGCCCATTACATATAAAATTCTTTAGTTTTCATATTACTTTGAACCAACCCTGGGATAGAGTCTAAAATAATTAATAAGTATATATTTCTAAATTAAGTTATTTAGAGTATTAAGACACATTGCAGTTTTCCCGCCTAAACGTGAAAACGTCTTTTCAATATTATAAATTCAAATTATATTATATTTATTTCACTTATATATATATATATATATATATATATATATATATATATATATATATATATATATATATTGTTTCTACTCAGTTATGGAGATTTTATTGGCAATTCAACAAGAAAATTCTTTTTGTTCATTGACTTCTCAGTCGATATTTAGAAGAAAATATAATTGAAATTATATTAAAAAAATATTACCTTTAAAAAATTTGTCTAAGTAAGCGACTTCTTGCTGAAATCTTTGATGAGGGTCCTTTTGTAAATCTGGTCTCTTAAAATTTTTTCTTGAATAAAAAACATCCTGAAAAAGCATAAGATAAACCAAATCAGCAAATTTTAAGAAACAATTTATTAAAAACTAAAATATGAGCACAAAAAGGATTGTATATTAATCAAATTGTATTAAATTCATGAAAAGAAAAGGTTCATTAGTGAATTAAAATATATTCTTCTTTAGTTTTATTTTTTCATACACCAGGTAGCAGTTCCTCTTTGATCACTGAAGCTAACCAAAGCTGAGTGTGGTCGTTACTAGGATGGGTGACCATCTCAAAAAAACCACAAGTTGTTATAAGATATCTTGGCCACATGTAGCATCCCCAGCAATTGATTTCAGCAAAAAACAAAAAAAGTTTGGTTGATAAATTATAATTGATTTTATCGGCTCGCTTTTGTAAAAATGTTTTTAAGTAGCCTATTGTTCGGGTTTCCACCCTTCTCTAGTGACGATAGAAATGCATCCAGGATTTAGCTAATCAAGCCTTAAACAAAGAATATTATAAATTCCTCTCTTTAAAGTCGCAAAAAGCAAACCTAGTTATCTTATGTGAACCCAAGTGGCCATAGCCCACTTTATTTAATTCTTCAGAATAAAATTTGCACTACCAATAGCCATGATAAAACGGTTTTTATGGATTATTTTTGAATATCAAGCCAAGCCACCTTTGTGGATATTGAGGGAAGGTTCTTCGAAATGCCTCAAGCCTCCTAGAGATAATTAAAGGCCCTCCAAAAATCGGACATCGGGAAATTTAGGTTCCGTCCCTCTGCCGGATTGCACAACCATTTCCATCTCATACTGAGACTATCTGAAGTTTGAAGTATATTTGTCGGGTTCTGAGCTCTTCCAGTTGAAGACGATGTGATATTCTGTTTAAAAAATAAAGCTCATGTAAATCTTATATTATTCTGTAATTATATTTCCCCCCTAAATCATAAACAAATGCCTGACAATTATTTCATTTTATTTCAATGATTTTCTTGTAAATTATTGACAATAAAAAGATAAATTCAATTTTTATTATGTCAATGGGGACGAGGTTAGCTCTGTGGTAGAGCTCTGGACTAACATGCTGGAGGACCTGAGCTCAAGTATTCTTTTGTGAATTGGATTCGGGGTCCCAGACCGTCCCTAGGCCAAACCAGCCTTTAATTAATTTATTAATGGGTACCTGCAAAGTGGAAAATCTGGCTGTCGGAGCATAGTGACCACACTATCTAGCCTTATGGTCAAGAATCAGATACTTCTACGGTATCTGCTCTACATTTGAGAATTTTTTTTAAAGACTCCTTTTTTGGATTATTTGTCACTCGAGTTTGTTTTCCTTTTCAATCAAATCGAGTAAATATCTCTGAGCATTGTAGACCTAGTCCTCGATTTTCACCTATGTGGTAATAACTGACGTTTCACTACATATGCTGTTGGCTTCCTTAGGGTTTAATCTGAAGATTGGTTTCAGTAAGGGTCTTATTTATACCTGGTCGGGGTCTTACTCGACCTTTCCAGACTTCTGATTAGTCAACCCTTTTCATGCTACTCAACAGTGTTATTATTAAACAACTTATTTGTAACCTTTTTTTGATATCAATATTAATTACATTTGAAATTGGATATAATAACATTTAACAATCCTTGTAAGTCTCATATTTTAGATAAACATAATAAAATACTATAGATGATATAGAAATAGACTGAGTAGGTCTATTCCGAGAATACGTGTTACGTGTATACCTATAGGCACGTGTCCTCGAGTATATCTCTTCTTTTTCAGTAGTAGTATCTATTGACATAACAAAAAACCCGATAACTCTCAATTAGCCAAAGAAAATGATAAGTCTGAGAACATATATTAAATGAAAAATATAATACTTTCTCTAAGAAAATAAAAGGTATGTCGAAGGCTATAAGTGCATTAAGCAGACATGTTTCAACGTCTAAAAAGCCCAATTTTATTTACCACTCAAGGTAGCTCCCTAAATAATCTAGAGAATTAGTTTAATATTTGTTCAAAAATTAAGATTAGAATAATATAATAAAAACTTTTATAATTAGAAGAAAAAAAAAAGGAACTTATCGGGCTGGTCAGTCCATCCGGACACTGGCCTTCATGTGGACTGTTCAGTTCAAATTGAAAGGCCTTTCTGACCCGCGTGTAGTCTGCTTAACGAGTTAGAATCTTCTACTTCGGTGAAATTTGGCTACTCTCAGTTTCCTGAGTTTTGGGACAGCTATATAAAGCTTTTCTTTCAGTGGGTGCTGACATTTAAAAAAAAAAAAAATTGTGACCAGTAGGAGCAATCCTACTCTATAGAAAAAGGGAGCTTGTTCGTAGGACAACAACGTTTAGCAAAAAAAGGGATTATGTACATACTGAATCATTGAGAAAGAGTTATCGGCTAGGGTCCTAATTTTATTTTAGTCTTTGAATCTTTATTTTTTCAGAATTTCTCTACAAAATGTTTACACAATCCAATACCTATTCTACTTTTTTGAAGATTTAGTTGCTCATTTAAAATTACACCCTCCCCCCCCACCCACAGAAAAAAATACAACATAACTTTGACATTTCATGAGTGACAATAGTGTATTGAAGTTCATTTGAATATATCTGGGAGCAGAACATTGTTCTTAAAATTTCATAAGAAAGTTGTAGTGCAAACGCTCGCACATTCTATCGTTTAAAAATCAAAATTTCCCACTTATCAGATTAGCTTGTTAAAAAAGTCAAAATAAAATGAAAATAATCTCCCCCCCCCCCCCCACCAAAAATAGAATTTTATAACTAATAAAATAATGCACACTTATCATAGAAGTAAATAAAAGAATCAATATGACAGAAATCTTTGTATGGAATTAAAAATGAAAACCCATATGCTTAATACAACATAGCTTTCAACATATCTTGTAAGGACTAGAAGCATTTCTTTTCCACAACAGAAATATCATATTTATTACTGATTAAAGAATTTCATTTATCTAAATAATTTTATTGATAAAAAAAGAAGGATAAAATATTAGGAAATCAGGGTAAAAAACAAAACAAAAAACAGTTAAGACCTTAATGACACAAAAATAAAATAAGCAGCATTTTTTACAGAACAATTAGGACCACAAATTGCAGGGTAAATGCAGTGAAAGGAATGTAGATTTCATGTAGAAAAGCTTGTATTCTTGAACCCCCTTACCCCAGTTGAGGACTGAACAACACAACTGCTTCCTGGTACAAACTTTGAGACGAGAAAACTTTTCAACAACAAAATTCCATTGATTTAGAACCCAATGTTTCAAATAATTTCATTAAAGTCGTCAATTGTTACATTATTTTTTTAACGAGCTTCAGCAAAGTCTATACAAATTCAACTGAGAAGCTTCTTATCTGCTTCTACTCATTTGTTCTTTCTATTCTAAAGCCCGTTCAGATGGACGGAAAAGTTTAATCGTGAACCAGTAGGAGGGCTTTTTTCTTTTTTTTATCTCTCTTCTGTTCTGCCATTTTCAAAGCCATTAAATGATCAAAGCGTAACTTGAAGCTTGCTTGTATATCTCAGGATTAAAGGACTTGAATTCAAAACCCAGACGTGCACTAATGATTTTATCTACTGGTGTCACTTTTCGAAGGTGAGCATTGGTGTCTCGGACTATCTCTAGGCCCAACCAGCCTTTTTGGGGATTTCCGAAGAGAAAATTCACATAGGCAGAACATACTATCTCCCTAGGGTCAAGAATACATATCTCTGTGCTGTTCTTACAGGACTTAGATTTATTCTTTAAATTCAAACAAAAATCAGTTGTTGTAACAAAGAAATTTTTAGTATTCACTAATTTACAAAAAAAAAAAAAAAAAAAAAATTAAAAAAATAAAAATAAAAGAAAATTGAAGTAACAGGATAACTCAAACTGTAATGTGAATATGACTAGTCCACTCGACAAATTATGAAGATTCTTACTCGGATTTAACATTTTCTCTCAAATTTCAAAATTTATGGACTTAATATGAAATTATAAAGATTATCTTTGTCTGATGATGAACCTAAAGAGGTTCAAATCGTCACCATTATAAGTTAATGTTTTAAACAATTTTGGAGAGGAACACCTGCTAAGTTACTTCAAGAATCTGTTGATCCTTCCCCGCCCTCGCTTCAACTTACATAAAAGAAAATATAAAATGATTAATATGGTAATGTAATGATAAAAATTAGAATCGCTAATAATTTAAACAACTCCTACAAGATCCAATGAGATTTTAATTCTGTTAATGTTCTCTCTTCTCATAATTAATACTCGGAAGCAATGCTAGGATAGATTCTAAAGGCAATACATAATACAGAATAATTAAGCAATAAAGATAAAGTATGCAATATAATTTCTGTAGTGTAAAAAGAAATTCTCTTTAAAACAAAACATAAACTGTTTAAAAATTGGGAAATAAATATGGTAATTCTTGAAATGACAAACTTATTAAATATGTTTCTCTTATTAATTTCAAAACATAATGTGTAATACCCTTGCTTTATTCTATATTCCAACAATCACATCTTGACGATGCTTTAAAATAATGACTTTTGTCACCATCACATCAGAAGGTGCAGTACACCGAGTGGGGAGGAGCCTAGAACAATTTCAATCAAAATCAAAAAAGGACGAAAAGTTAAGCTCTGATTCTCCATTTCACAAGCAATTTCTTTGTAGTTTCTTTCTTTCTATTATTTTACTAAAAATATATAAGGGGAATTAAATAAATCAATAATGAATAAAAGAAAGAGTACGAAGATTTACTTACTTCGACTTCGGTGAATCCTGCATATTGCTCGACTAATTGAAGGAGCTCTTTTAGACATTCGAGGGGCGTGGTCGTACCACACGTCTTTAAAATAAACCTTCTCTCAGCAACAAACATGCTGCTCTCACTGCAAACAAAATTATATTATAATATATCGAGCAGGATTTGCATAAGGAAGCAGATTCCTCAGAAAGATGGCCAGTTTATGCCAAATTCCTCCTTAATACTAACCTTTTCAAAATAATTAAATATGGTAGAATAAAAACACGGTTATTTATGCTCCAAATCCTTTAATTTCTGCTCTTTGTGTTTAATGCCGTTATGACACCTTTTCAGGAGCTTATAACTAAACATATTTCATAACACCTACCCCGGCTGAGTCATTACTCACACATAAGGGAGAAAACGTTGTTTTATTGTTTTTTTGATACAAACGTGGTTTTTAGAAGAATAATCATTGTAGCTCCGTCCCAGGTGGGTTTAATAGAAAGGAAGTGAAACCAATCGAAAGCTGAGCAAATTTACTTTAAGACTAGTTAGGAGTCAACCTAAAAACCACCTCGTCGGTGGTCGTCTTCCGACAAGTTCAATCATCGTGTTGACCTACTTACTGTTGATCACATTTTGGCGGGGTTCTCCCAATCGCAAAGACCCAGAGATGGGTTGAGAATTCACAGAATGGATATTTCGAACAAATCATATATATATATATATATATATATATATATATATATATATATATATATATAGTAACTATCAAGCAGATAGGATCTTTAAATAAATGTTTCGATTATTCTTTCAGGAGTACAACCAGAATAGAAACATACAGGCAGAACCAACAGGAACTCTTCTCAGAAAGGCAGAATCAACAAGACCTTACTCAGAAAGGCAGCATCAACAGAACTCTACTCGGAAAGGCAGAATCAACAAGACCTTACTCAGAAAGGCAGCATCAACAGGAATTCTACTCAGAAAGGCAGAATCAACAGGAACTCTACTCAGAAAGGCAGAATCAACAGGAACTCTACTCAGAAAGGCAGCATCAACAGGAACTCTACTCAGAATGGCAGAATCAACAGGAACTCTACTCAGAAAGGCAGAATCAACAGGAACTCTACTCAGAAAGGCAGAATCAACAGGAACTCTACTCAGAAAGACAGAATAACCTTCAAGTTGATAGCTCTGATAAATCTTACCAAATATAATCCATGGTTACTACATTGAAACATTGGATAACGAGAAATAATTATGAGATTCATTTCGAACAAAGCTATTTATTTCTAACCAAAATGTAAGTCAGAATGAAAATATGAGCCACTCTTTGATTGCCTTAGAATGTTCCCACCTTCCACTGAAAAAATAAATAAGCCATACATACATAAGATAATATACAAAGATCCATTGATAACTATTATGGAGATGACTCAATCCAGCCTTATTTTCCTATTTGTGATTCGCCTTGAACGCAAGGCTTCATGGAGAGCAACGAACTGCAAGCTCCTAACAATGGGTGCATTGTTCGCCTATTATCAGCCTCAATGCTACACTCCTACTAGGCAGGGCTCTACCAACCTCAAATATCAAAGGAATTTACTCAAAACAATACGATATTTTTCTGCGTACAAATAAAAAGCTATTACTCTTATTTCCAGAGGAGTTCTGGGAGGGGTGCTGCCAACTTATAGCAGAATTCCATATAGCAGAAGAATTATCATTATTTCCTTTTGGTTAGTAGTTTACTTATGTTTTTACTTTATTTGACATAAAACAATATAATTTGACTGTGTTTTTATTTTTATTATTCCTATTGTGTTCATCAGTTATTAGTGAATTATAGCTACAGCTGCCAATTTTCCCAAAATATTTCTACACAATATCTCCATTGGGTTCATCGTAATTCAAAAAAGAAGCCCAATTACTTTAAATTTAATACATGATGTTTCAGCCAGTTTTAATGATATTTTAATGCAGTAAAATAAAAATAATATTTCTTGATAAAAGGAAATTAAAAATGATCAAGACCTCAACGTCCCATTTGTCCTTGACCTCGCTAAAACCCGTTTCCAAACGTTCCACTCCAAATTGTCTCACCATCCTAATCCTGAAGGTCTATCCTTATCTTCACAATCCCACCCGGACAATCCTCCCAGACGGCTCAAGAGACAGTGGCCCCGAGACAATTTACTTGCCTGATCCCTCTGGATTCATTGAAATACTTAGTTAAATAACTAGGAAGTCCCAACAATGGTTGGCTTCTTACAAATTTTTTACTTATTTTATTTTATTTTTAATTCTTTTCAGTTTTGATCATATAAAGTACATATCAATATCTGTATCAACACACTTGATCATTGTACATTTTATATTTTGTACAGATTTCAAATAAATAAAAATAAAAATAAAAAAAAAAATGATCAAAAGCTATTATTCATTTATTAAAATCCTAATGTCCAGCTATATATTACACAGAGCAAAAGCTATTAAAGAACAATATTAATAGAATATAGCTGAAGCATATTCTTTTGAAACAAGAAAAAGCACGAGTCCTAGAAGGAAGAGGTAACCATAAGATAACCTCTCCCAAAAATCTCTATTATAAATACACAACAAAAAATAACTCTTTTCCATGTTTAATCTCTAATAATAATTTTCGAAATCTGAGAAAATAATAAAATTACGAGTATAAAAATAATTACGAGGCTGCATATTGGACACACATGGCCAGCACATATCATCCAACTTGGATGCTGTGATATTCTTACCGTTCATCACATTTCGGAGGAATGCTCCCAATTGCTAAGAGCAATTGCTTGGTATCCACAGTAAGCCCCAGGAAATTTTAAACAAATTGGAATCATTTAAAAATATTGTTGACTATTTTAAGTTCTTCAAAACAGACATGGAAATCTAAAAGTGTCATTCCCGTATCAAAAGAATCTGCTTCAATTTGCAAGGAATCATAATGAGAAAACAGTGAGATTATTTATCTTAAAAATGTACGAAACACTAGTAATGATTTTATATTTAACGATTTTATGTTTCTTGGCCAATATTAAAACAATAGAGAATAGTGCTATTAATCACTGTAGTCATTGATTATTGTAAAACATTTACTGAAAAATTCACTTTCTTATTGTTTATGAGATATCCAGAATTACACATGGACTGCAGAAGATGGCTGTATTAACAGGGAAAATTTGTGGTTTAAAAAAGCGCACCGCTGGTGACATATGCTGTGAAGTAGATGAAATCGTATGATTAGTGGTAGAACGGTCGACTCCAGGTTCTGGAGGACATGAGTCCAAAACTCGAGGGCAACAAAGATTTTATCTTCTGGTTTCTTTGTTTTTGGGTTGGATTTGGGGTCCCAGACCAACACTAGGTTCACCTAGCCTTTAATTAATTTATTAATGGGTACCTGCAAAGAGGAAAATCAGGCAGCCGGAGCATAGTAATGACCACATTAGCTTTCCTCTAGGCCCTCGTGACCTGTTAAGGGACTGATATATATATATATATATATATATATATATATATATATATATATATATATATATATATATATATATATATATATATATATTGGTTTGGGTACTTAGAATCATGGGATTCAGTTAAAAAATTTTCTGCATGTTTGAAATTCATTCAAACAAAGATGATTATATATATATATATATATATATATATATATATATATATATATATATATATATATATATATATATATGCGTCCGTGTATGAGTGCAACTGTAAAGTATTAATGCATAAATTTAAAAAAAAAATCAAACATACTGATAAAACTTTTTGTAAAATAATTATATATACAGAAATTCACAATTTAATAATATTCAATAGATACAATAGAAAAAAAAAAGTCTAAATGATTTTAGCCTTGTTTCAAGTAGTGAAAAGATAAATAAAATACTTACTTCAACAAGGGATTATATATATACATACATACACATACATATGTGTGTGTGTGTGTTTATTTTCTAAATTTGTTATGATCCTGGGTTTATAATTTATAAATTTATTTCTTAACATTTTTTATAAATTATGTTCGAGTAGATCACAGTTGCTGTGGAGCTCTTAAAATTAATAATAAATAAATAAGACAAATGATTTTTATTTATGATATATATATATATATATATATATATATATATATATATATATATATATATATATATATATATATATATATATATACGTGTTTATTATTATTGATTATAGAAAAATAATATAATGTCCAATATTCTGAGTTTCCAGGTAATAATTGTTATTATATTTGAATAATATTACTTACAATAAATGATAAATAAAAAAGAGTTCTATTCTAGGAGAGGGAGAAGAAGGGGAGGATGGCTGAGGTTCAAGGGTAGTTAATGGAAACATATTTAGCTACGGTGGCAAATCAATAATTCAAAATTCACCCTCAGAAAGTGAATTTCCTCAAATAATAGCTTTACAGCAAGAAATTTTATAGTTTTGTTTATAATAAAACAATAATTGTATTACAAATATTGGTCCATTTCACTGTAATATACATAAGCTCTATTACAAACACATGAATGTAATTACACATTTACGTATAATATTTTTGTAAATAACTCAGACATTAGTAAATGAGTATAATAATAGTTTTAATAGATATGTATACTTATTTTTTTTATTTTATTAATTTTTTCACTACATGGAACATACTCATAAAAAATCATACAAACTTATTTTCGTTGTATCTATGTGTACAAAGGATTATCATTTTTTAGGTGAGTTAAATATTTATAATCAGACAAAATTTAATTATATTTATTTTAAAATAAGTTTAAAGAAATATAATGAATGAAATTAAGAATTATAAGTAGAAATTACTGTTTTTTTTTTATTATAATTTATTTTTTATTATTTTTACACAAAGGTAGAATAATTTGATTTTACTATTTTTAATATAAAAGTGTAAAAATATTTTATGTATATATAACAATTTATTTAGAAATAAATTAATTGTTGTTATTTAGAGGGGCACAAAAATGGATTCAGTATTTTATTTTATTTTTGAAATTATTTCAAACAGCCACTTCATAGCTATATTTGGCACTACCATTAAGACATTTCTCCCAGACAAAATGAATTCAACAAGCGTTCAAAAATAACTTTTCATCTGAATGTGGGAAAACATTAAAAAAACTGAATGAGTACTAAATACATTTTAAAAAGTACAAACCTTAACACATAGGCATCTACTTTTTCATTCTTGGAAAAACTTATAACTGCACAGTGAACGGTTTTTAGTAAGTCTTCAAAAACCGATCTGAAACAATAAATTAAAACATGAACTACATTTAATTTTTGTATTAATAATAGAGGCAAGAAAATACAAGGTATCCCAGCATTACTAACAAAAAACACTCACATGTACCTATGTGTGTGTGTGTATTAATAAACAAATAAGACAAATACAGTAGATTATTTATTTTTCACTGGTAATACTATGAATAAAACGGCATACAATTTTAAATTAATTATTGATAAACAAGCTAGATTTAAAAATAAATAACCCTGAAATCTCTAATGAGAAGTTAAAAGTAAACTATGAAGTTAAAAGAAAAAAAGTGAGATTTACAAAGTCGCTTATTTTATTATGATTTTTTAAAATCTAAGGCTTTATGCCACAAAAAAACGGGAAATTTCTAATCAGAATTTAAAGTGATGATAAATCCTTTCAAGTTGTTTAAAAGGATCATTATTGGGGATTTAAAAATATTTATTCCAATTAAACACAAAGAGAAGGTTAATATCATGTCAAAAATTACGGCAGTGTAGAAAAAAATAAATAACATAACGAATTTACCTTGGAATCTTTCTTAAATCTCCTTCGGATCCTGGCGGTTTTTTAAACCATATCTCGAGAAGCTTCTCCACTCCTTCGAAATACTGTCCATCGAAATTGTCGTCCATTTCAGACATGATGAAGAGCGAGCCTCAAAACGAAACTAGGAAGAAACCTCAGTAAAGTTTTAGTAAAGACGAAAGCTTCAGATAAAAGTGAGAAACTTTCTTGACCCGGCCAGCGGCAACTAGAGTATTTATGGGCAGGCAAAGAAGATAAAAACTCGGAGTCAATACTACACTAGCGCTCTCTTACACCTAAATCTAAAACTAACAACTTACATTCTTTCCCAAAAGATGTCATTTTTATTTCCTAACTTTTATTTTCTAACAATCAATAAATAAATTATCAAATATATGTCATTCCGATAGCATAAGTAATTTTAATTACATTTTAACACACTATTACCATCGAAAATGTATTAATAAAAATCTGCTCAAGAACATCACTGAGAAGATTTTATTTTATTTTAAAATGATTACAGTCATTTGGGGTAACTTTGTACCACAAATTTGCTTTAAACTGCTAATACTAGTACAATTATAATGTTATATTTTCCATGTTTAGTTTAAAAGATTAGTATACATTCTTGTAGCATGAAATAGTGTCAAAATTACGATAAATCAGGTAAAACCACAATTAAAAGGTTGTAAAAAGTTACCAATGCTCTTGGGGTAACATTGTACCACCTTGCCTGCTTCTTATTTAAAATCATTGCATCTTTTGTCTGAAATGATTGGGGAAAACTTTACACCATTTAAAGATCTCTTAAAAGCATGTAATAATAATAAGGAGGCCCGGTGGCTGTGATTGTTAAGGTGTGTGCACTTAACAATGCGTGCCAAGGGCCGTGGGTTTGATTTCTACTCTGGGGTGGTGGATGACCCATCTTAAAATTCTTAGTTAATAATAATGGAAATTAAAATTTAAATAAATAATAATAATTTATCAATACCTTTTTTATTCAGCTATTTGGATTGTTATTTTGCGAAGAGCTAATCTTGACATCGCCTCATTTTTTCTCAATCAATCAATATTTATTTGAACCAATACAAATAGTATTATTTACAAATGGTTAAGGGAGGGGAAAAAATATATACATTAACAAATTAAATACTAACAAAAAAAATAAATAAAAAAATAGGAATAAACTGACATTATAAAAAGAACATGAACAATAGGTAAACAGAACATGATAGGTAAACGGAACATGAGGTAAACAGAACATGATAGGTAAACGGAACATGAGATAAACAGAATATGAATTAGAAAATAACAAATTATTGCAAATGAAAGAAATCTTGATAACATCTTGGCTTTAGACGTGTTGCAATCCTTTCTCCTAGCTGAAAGTAAGCGGCTCCTTCTATTGTTGGGACATCACCTCATTTAAGCAATGAGATTTAACTTTAATTAAATTCTCCCTAAATTTAATTTAGAGCAATTTATGTAGAGATTACTATAAATTAGAAAAAAATCCACAATGAAGTCATCCATGATCTTGGGATAGCATTGTACCACCTTGCATATATCTTCCATCTATATATCTATAGTCCTTACTAGGCTACATATTGGACATTCACACTTGACACATTCGTATTTAATGACAAGACAGGACAAACCGATTTGTACACTTTGCAACGTTCCTTAACAATCAAACACATAATCACAGACTCCAGGGAAAGGGAAGACATTCACTTACCTACAGACTTACTTGAATTGCTTAAACAGGACAGTACACACATTGATGATATTCTAAAATATTTAAAAAATAAAAATAAGTTTCAACGTTTTTAGAAATCCTCCCTATAAATTATTTATTTTTTATTTCTTTATATATTTTTTTAATAATTTATTTACCTTTATAATTATTATTTTATTTTGTTTTCTTAAACAATGATAAATCTTTTCAGCTACTAGAGTATCTTTTTGTATTGTCTTTTTCATTTAGCTTTGTATTTCAACATTTAGCTTTGTTCACACATTGAATTTAAGAGTAAATAGCCTTTGTTGTGTACTCTCAATAAATAAATAATATCTTGCATCTTTTGTCTGAAATGACTGAGGAACTTTTAGACCATTTAAAGATCTGTTAAAAGCATGTAATAATCATAATAATTTGTATATTTATTGGGATTGTTATTTTGAGAAGAACTAAGCTCGACAACATCGCCACATTTAACTGTAATTTAGAGCAATATATGTGAGTTGGTTCCTGTTTATGCGAAATCACCAGTTATTATTTTTTATCCGCTGTCCTTTGGGTGAGCAATGAGATTTTGAATTAAATTGTTGTTAGTTTATTTACTTTTCATTTTTTTTTAAAATTTCATGTCCACCTCATTGAACAGAGTTTTTAAATTCAAATAAGCTCTTTAAGTACATTATTTACTAGAGGATTAACAGTCAAAAGCAGTTAATTTGAACTAAAATTGCTTAATAAAGTTTGTTTAATTCAAAATCTTTATTTATATTTGTGACATGCTATGTATAGAGTGTTTTTCATGTAATCCAGGTCCAAGGGAAAGTTAATTAGCTGTGCCTGGGTGCTACTAAGTTATTAGCGCATCCTGTTATTCTAATCTGTATAAAACCACATTATCTCCATATTATTCTTAGATGAAAAATATATATGTAGTATGTGGAAAATGTATATAAATTTCTAGAAAATGGGGGTTGTAAATGGTGTTATTTTTATCTAAACTCCTTTGCCGGGTGGTTCCATATTCTTTTTTGTTTTTGTAAAAGACAAAACAGGTACAGTTTTCTGGACACCAAATTGTCTCCAGGGTTACAGCCGGCTATATTACGCTTGCTCATTAGCTGACAGCGGAATGTCCAAAATGAAGATTTGCTTTCGGTTAGCAAAGAAGCAACATGTACCACTCTCTCGAGCGGAATGCCAGCCAGAGCAAAGTTGGCTCCTTAGCCTATATGGACATTGAATGAATTATTTCAAGTATTGGTACACCTAGAAGGAGTGTAATCCCCGTTTCGAGACATACATATGCCATTTATAATGACCCATGGGTTAGGGCCGAGATAATGAAAGAAACATGTTCAGGAGAAGAATAAAGCGGGTCAAATAGCAAGACGACACAGAATATGTATATATGTACTAAATTGGGTCGGTTAATTAAGATATAAAAAGTAGTTATATAATGCAAAAATTCCATTTTGAAATTATATAAGTGATAGCATCACCACCTTACAGCATAAAATATCCTTGTAAATAATAGAGAAAGGAATTTGCAGAGGTACAGTGCTTAGTGTCATGGACTCTAGCTGGTGAATGTTAGAGGAGGAGCAGGTCGACTTATTTCAGGAATTGGCCTTTGAAAAATCTTCTTAGTTCACGGAGATTTTTAGAAAAAGTGACATCTTATAGATAGCCCAATGTTAGTGGCCTTGGCAGCTGATACAATAACACATTAGTTATTTTCATTGACAAAAAAAATAACACAATATTTTTTGTTATCTTTCAAGGTCCATTGTGAGCTGAGGTCATTAGCACCAAAACATTATAATAAAAAAAAAATAATTGAAATAATAGGGTGCGAGGTTACCGTCGTTTGGGGTGAGTTCCGACACATTTTCGAGGTTTTTTCGTAATTACAAAAGACAGAATTTTTGTAAAAATCTGAAACAATTCATGCATGAGCCCTTAACATTCGTCTATCGAATAGTGTATTTTGTTTTTTGAATATCTCAAATTTTTTCATTTTTTTTATAGCTGAAATGTGTCCGAACTCACACCTACGTGTGGGGTGAGTTCGGACAGCTTTTAATTTCTGTAGAAATCTTAACTTAAACTATAGTTGGAGTGAGCTTGGTCATAATTTACGATATTCCAAAGAGGAATATTTTCTAAAATATTTTTTAGATTTACAAAATATTCTTTAACTTTTTCCTTATCCACTTCTGCTCTACACCTTTTAGCACTTTCCTCCGAAGGAAAGTAGCTATTGAGGTTGGACTCATGACGGAATTTTTGAAAAATGTCTTCAAATCTTTATCGATCCTACCTAGTAGACACCGAAAATGACCCCCGTTAAAATTTATATATATATATATATATATATATATATATATATATATATATATATATATATATGTGTCTGTTAACACCATAGCGGCCAGAGTTTTTGTTTTTTCGTCACGAAACTTGGTATATAGCATTCAATTAGCAAACGATTGAACGAGTTCGTCAACCACCAAAGTCGGTCCACTGGAAGGGGGGGGGGGGGTTTACCCCGAACCCAAAACACTAATTTGACTATGTCAGCCGTAATATTTGTTATATTTCAACGAAACTTGGTATTCATAGTGATAATATAGACAGAAAAGTGAGATATAAAAATGAACTAAATCGGTTCATTAGAAGGGGGGGTTTACTCCGGACCCACAATACCAATTCGCCACTGCCAACCGTGATTTTTGGTATATTTCGACGAAACTCGGTATTCGTAGTGGTAATCTACAGTTAAATATGTGTTGTAAAAATAAACTAAATCGGTTCATTAGAAGGGGGGTTTACTCCGGACCCAAATTCCTAATATACTCATACCGGTCGTAATTTCTGCTGTATTGTAACGAAACGCGGTATACGTCGTGGGTAACTCATGAGAAAGAAGTGTTGCAAAAATGAGCTGAATCTGTCAATCGTAAAGCAGGGGTTTAATTTGTAATATATTTCAATAGAAAAGCCCGCCAAACGTAGGTTCACAAAGCCGCCGCAAGGAGCGCTTTCTACCACTAGAGTGACTGTATCCTGTGCTGCGTTAGATCAAAATACGATAATATGAGTTTTTTTGTATTTATTACGTAGTGTAGTAGGTACCATGTGTAAACATAACTCTGGAAGCAAATTAATAATTGATCAGTTACTCATTACAAATTTAAAAGAGAACTATTCATGTTTTTATTTTATTTATGTAGGATATTTTAAGCAAATTGTTCTGGAAAGCAATCTACACTACCCAAATTCTGAGGAAAGTGCTTAGTTATGCAGCTCCTGCGTGACTGACTTTTATTGATGCTTAAGGCGTTCCAATAATGGCTGATTCCTTTTCATAAAGCCGTCAAACCATTCCAGTCTAGGCTTGCCTTAAAATCCTGCGATTTTTTTCCTGACCATCCAAATATGTTTTTACGATTTTGCGAATATCTTAATGGAGTTAATGGAAAGACCCATTCAGCTGCAGTTAAAATTCCCTTTGATATTTGTTTTTCTTATTAACTGAATTTTGATTGGCCACCACTTTTTTTTGGTGTGCGTTTCTCTAACTTTATCATCTAAAGTCGATGTAGGTATTTTGTTGTACAACAAAATACCTAAATCGATCCGATGCCTCCCTCAAAGTCTTCTTCTTGGTTTTGACATCGTCAATCAATAAACCTACTATACAATATGAAAAATTAAGGTTTAACTACTTCCAGAGCCTCTGCACAGACGTTTGTTTCTAGCATTTCGAAAATCATGGAAATTACAACTCACATTAAAATATTCGTTACTCACTTCAAAGTGTTCTCAGGACGATTTCGGCTTACCTATATGGGGAATATCGATCGTATTTGTCAAGCCAATTTTGACTCTAATGAAAAAGTTTGCTCAAGGTCACGTGATTTCCTGTGCCATGCACTACAGTCCGAACTCACCCCAAACGACGGTAGCTCAGTGGTAGAGCACTCCGCACACGTTATGGAGGAAATGAGTTCAAAACTCGAGCATGTGCGGAAAGATTTTATCTTCTAGTTTCATCATTGTGGAATCGGAATCACAGCCCCAGACCAGCTCTAGGCTGGTCTGTGTGGTCGGAGCATAGTGTTGCTCAAATATATCTATAGAATGAGGTCGAGTCAAAAAGCGGAAGAAGATAGTTTATACCAGTGAATAATATCAAAGATATAACCACATGCCTCAGAAGGTGGGCAGTGTACGCTGCATTCCTCCAAAATATGCTTAAAATAAACTATATAAATAAATAATAAAAAAATGAATGGTTTTGCTCTACTATATTTGTTACTAGCTGTTACCTAGTTGTTACCCGGCGTGCTATGCTACACCTACTTTCTGCATATAGAAAAGCCTAAGTAAATTAGAAAACAAATAAGTATTATTAAAATCAAATAACACGAATCTGTAACTGTTTCGAACCCGTGACCTCCCAACTGGGAGTCCTAGACGACTATGACCTAACCTATAACACCCCCCCCCCCCCCGTATCGAGACATACATGTATGCCAAGTTTGGTAAAAATCGGTCTAACAGTGTGGATTTTTATTTAAAAAAAAAAAAAAAAAACACAAACAGACAGCAGCTGGTAGACGTTTTTGACCTGGCCTATGACACTCCCCTGATCAAGACCAACCTGTGTGCCCAGTTTGATCAAAATCTGTCAAACGGTGTGGGTTTGTATAAAGAACAAACATACAGGCAGACAGATGGTAGCCGTTTTGACCTAGCCTATGGCAATCGCCGTATCAAGACCTACCATTATTCCAAGTTTGGTCAAAATCGGACGAACGGTGTGGATTTGTATAAGGGACAAACATACAGACAGACAGCTGGTAGAAGTTTTTGACTTAGCCTACGACACTCCCCAGATTAAGATCCACATGTGTACCGAGTTTAGTCAAAGTCGGACGAACGGTGTGGATTTGTATAAGGAACAAACAAACAGAAAAACAGACAGACACGTGATTTTTATATATATAGATGAGCAGCCGAGTCAATCATTAATTTTTTAATTAATTTTCTTCCAGAGTGTTGTTTCTGTAAAGTTCTAAACTTCTTAATAACCACACAAAAACTTCACATTTTTGTTTATGGATCTTGACGAATAATAAAATCGTCCACATGATAAAAGAGAACATCTCACAATCATAAGAACACAGGAACCGGATACAACGCCCCTAGTGGAGGAAATAAACACATGGGCGTATATAGAAAATAATTTCGGAGAGGGCTGGGACAATTTTGGAGGGGGGGGGGGGGGGGCTGGGACCATTTCCGGTGTATGGAATACTAACAATTTAGATCTTGGAAGAGTTTTAGCCAACTTAAACGCTATTACACCCAAAATAGAATATGTTTTATGAACTGAATGATCTTATTTAATTTATTTTTAAGGGTTTTATGAAATGTTCACCGATCAAACCAACATTTCGGGGGGCGCTGCAGCCTCCTCAGCCCCCCCCCCTTATATACGCCCATGAATAAACAGCAATGCTCAAGCCGATTTGACGGCTTCATTCGATTTGAATATTTATTTATTTATTTATTGTTATTATCGTTGCTAGGCGATAAAACAGTCAAAACATTAGTTAAGGAACATAATAACTAATAAAGAAAAATCTGTCATGATAAATATAGATATTGTCTAGAGTATCTGTAAGTACTGTTTATGTTAAGAGTTACTTTTATATTTAGTCATGTGTTCTTCAGTGCGTTTGTTTAGTATTTGAATGTATATATCTTACTGGTATATATATTACTTATTTTCTGATAAAATAATTATTCGTTACTATCTGGTCGTCATATTCTGTCAAATAAGTTGTATTTTTTCAAGTAAGTGTAAATGTTGTCAATATATTGGCTGCCGTGGGAGAGTAGGTCTGTCATGTTGTCCGGTAAGTCATAGTTCTGTCTCCGTAGACATTCTGTCAATATGTGTTTTATTGTCAGTGGAGTGTTACATATTTCACATGTCGGACTGTCCTTTCTCGTCATGAGGTGTAAGTGTGTCAGCCGGGAATGGCCTATTCCGATTTGAATATAATACCGAGTAAACCCCAACATTCAATGAACCGAACAAACGAAAATCTTCTTGGTCAAAAAAAAATTAAATGACGTCATGTAAAGCTGCAAGTTAAACATAATTTAACATAGCTACTTTTCTTCGGAGGACAGTCATAACACAAAAAAAAAAAAAAAAAAAAAAAAAAAAAATATCCTTTCAATACTTAATAAAATTAAACTTTCAATCCTTCAAAAAAAAAAAAAAAAAAAATCAGTCCCTTAACAGGCCATGAGGGCCCTGAGGGGCAGATACTATAGAGGTATCTGATTCATGACCATACGGCTCACTAGGGAGATAGTGTGGTCAGTACTATGCTCCGGCCACCTGATTTTCCCCTGGCTGCTTCGACTGCTCGAGTCATTAGCACCAACCAAGGGACCCATTGAAAAATTTATTAAAGGCTGGGTTGGCCTAGGGACGGTCAGGGTGGGCGAATTTAACCTATGAACGAAGACACTAGAAGAAAAAATCTTTAGTGCTTGCTCGAGATTTGAACTCAGGTCCTCCAAATTATTAGTCCAGTGCTCTACCTCGCCCCCTTCAACAGACTGGATGGTATTTGTGCATTGCTCTGCTACAGTACTCCCTTGACAGTAGAGCGTTTTTCTCGGAAACAAAGCAAAAACATAAAAATGCCTATGGACTTTCCTTCCTTCTTTTTTCATCCTGCAGCGATTCCCGAAGTTTTGTCGTTTATTTTGGGGACACCCTATATATATAAATAAGGGGTCATTTTCGGTTTCTACTAGGTAGGATCGATGAAGAAATGTTTTAAAAAAAACTTTCAAGAGTGCAACCTCAACTGCTACATTCCTTCGTAAAGTTCTACAAGCAAGGTAAAGAACGGCCGAGAGAAGTCTTTCTATTTCAAGTTTGCTGAAGCATCTTTAAATCTTACTTGCTAAGATTTACATTGCCTTGTAAACACATTGCGATCACGAAGAGTCCTAGCAACAGATATTATCCAGTAGACCACATGACGTGCCTGCTTTGCGGGATAGTCTATTATTGCATCTGGGGAGCCAATCTTGTAAACTATTTATGATAATTATAAGTATAATAACAATAATTTAATATTATACATTAAGGGGGGTTTCAGATACGAAGGATTAAATAGCACCCAAAAATTCACCTTTTAGAACGGTTCCTCCCTCCCTGCATAGGGAGGTAACCCGTTTATGAGGATGGCCTCATGACGGAAGTCCCGAGACGAAAATTTCACGTTTCAGATCTCTTAGATCACGAATATAACGGTGGCTCGAATATATATATATAATTTGTAGTTCAGGGACGCAGAAATGAGCGTTCTATCTCAACATGTAGAGGAGCTACTCAAACATTTGTCTTTTTTAACTACTGGATTTTCTAAAAAAAACCTGCGTTTTCGGAATTGGTGATCAATGCATCATAAATAAAGACCAAATTTTTAGAATCTACATTAAATTTCCAAAATAAACACCCATTATTGAAATATTACCATGTAAATTAAGAGCTATATTCAAAGGCATATAGATGAGAACGTTTAATATTAGTTTTTTATTAAATTATTCAATATTTTCTTAATCAGCTATTTTTGGACTTAGAGGTTTGCCTCCGCCTCAAAAGTTGCATTATTTAATAAGCTATAAAGTGATACCACGTAGTTTTTAAAAACAAATCTATTCTGAACAAATTCTTTAATTTCACACGATGATGGTGATGTCCCATCCTTCCCAAACTACTTGAGGTTTACTACACAAGCCCATCTACCAAATAACAACTCACTCTGGTTTCAAACGGCCGCACAGTGTAACGTCCAATGGATGGCGGGAGATGGTGGGTTCGAGTCCCACCGCCGCACAGTGTAACGTCCAATGGATGGCGGGAGATGGTGGGTTCGAGTCCCACCGCCGCACAGTGTAACGTCCAATGGATGGCGGGAGATGGTGGGTTCGAGTCCCACCGGCGCACAGTGTAACGTCCAATGGATGGCGGGAGATGGTGGGTTCGAGTCCCACCGGCGCACAGTGTAACGTCCAATGGATGGCGGGAGATGGTGGGTTCGAGTCCCACCGCCGCACAGTGTAACGTCCAATGGATGGCGGGAGATGGTGGGTTCGAGTCCCACCGGCGCACAGTGTAACGTCCAATGGATGGCGGGAGATGGTGGGTTCGAGTCCCACCGGCGCACAGTGTAACGTCCAATGGATGGCGGGAGATGGTGGGTTCGAGTCCCACCGCCGCACAGTGTAACGTCCAATGGATGGCGGGAGATGGTGGGTTCGAGTCCCACCGCCGCACAGTGTAACGTCCAATGGATGGCGGGAGATGGTGGGTTCGAGTCCCACCGGCGCACAGTGTAACGTCCAACGGTCAAAAACATAAATTTTTGTTTTCTTATATTTAATTTTTAATCCTCTAGCTAAGTTTAGAAACTATTCAAGGAATTAAAATCTTATAAAACTAATAAATATTAGTTTTATTTTGATCAACAAACACATTAGCAGTATTATAAAGAAGGCAAAGTCTTTAAAACCTGCTTTATAGCAACAATCAGTTTGAGCCTCTCTCGTTGAAGATAGGACAGTGTTTTTATTAAGTCATCCGAAGGAAATTACCTCAAAACTATTCCTTTTTTATCTGATATAATTGATTATGGGTAATTACTACCTTATTATTTATCCTGAATTATTCTTCATTGATCTTTGAAATGTTTTTTAAGTACAAAACTTTGATAGACCATAACAAAAAAACTTCATCTGAACACATTCCAAGTTTTCTAGAGCTTAAAGTATACCTCAAGTATAATGTACTGAGGGCAATTTAGTTTGCCGAAATTTGCCGATTCCAAAGATTTTTATTTTTAGATCCATCCTCATTTTTTCTTCCAAATTTGAAAAAAATGTGGATAAATCGAAGAAGAAGGTATTAATCCTTGTGCAAATGCTTCAATTTAATCTGCAGGATGCTCCTAAAGAAATATTAAGCAATATTAAAAAAACTGCCAGTTTAGTACTATATTATATGTAAAAAATGTGGGACCGTGTTCACCGCAGAGAAAAAAACTCCTTATATATAGAAAATGGTAAAATATTATTATTCTATGGCAATATTACTATAAGTATAATTTACTACTATACTATTACTACATTATATGTTACAATTATGATATATTTTATAATATTGTTATTAATAATATTATTACGTGCTATATTATTTCTATTATTATTACAATTAATATTATTATAGCCGTATAGTATTCGTTATTATACTATTGTTACCTTGTTTTGAGTTTATTTCAATTGATAAAAATGCTTATTTGAAAATAACTAGAGGTTAATGATTTTTGTCCATAATCCCCACTACTTCGTTACACCGTGGGTTGGTTGCCCAGCTGATAATGGACGAGTGGTGACGGAATGGCTGAACAGTGAATTCCCTAATCGTTGTATCGGCCACTATGGACCAGTTCGTTTGCCTCCTCATCTGAATCCTGTAGATTTCCATGTATTGGGAACATTGAAGAGCAGATCCAACAGGATCAACAGGATCCAGGAGCAGTGCCAGCTCATGAGAACTCAAAGACAAGACGTCCTCCGTAATGGCGTGGATTAAGTATATTTAAAAAATAAGATCAGACACGATCTCACGCTGTTCGTGTGGCGATTTCGACGATAGAGAAAATATGTTAAGATAGTAAGACCTTGGCTGCACCCGGTGTTGGCTTGTCTCCTGCGCCTACGCACGTTGGGCTCCACATTTACGGAACAGCTGACGCATGTACTGTGCGTTCCAAGTAGAAGAACTGATCAAATACAAGAAGCAAAAATATGTGTTGATTACTTTACATTCCATTCTCGATGATTTCGTTCGTCAAGGGAGTGTGAAAATGTTTCGACTTACCGAACATCGATTTTTAGAGGTTATAATTCGACTTATCTTCGTGTAAGTGGTAACATGAACAACAAATAGGAGTTAAAATAATTTACGTGAAGTGTACTTAAATCCATGTTGTTTGGACGTACATATATAGCCAATTGGCGATAAAGGCTAATTGAACTCTTCTTGAGAAAATCTCGCATCAACATCTAGGTCGTTAGCGCCGACATCCAGGGTACAGCGAAAATTCCTGCTGCCGGATGGGAATCGAACCCACCATCTCCCGCTTATGAGTCCGAGGCCACGGGAGACCCCGAGAAAATCTTATTGTACCTACATCAGTGGCGGCTAAAGGGAGGGGCTTAGCCCCCCTAGAATGAAAATTCACAATATTTTTCGGTTAAGTTAGAACAGTAAATTGTTTGGGTGTGCCTGTTTGTAAGAGTTTGATTCTACACCCCCAGACACGGCGGTAAACCCATACTGAATTAGCCCCCCCCCAGAAATGTTTCTCTAGAGCCGCCTATGACCTACATATGTATATATCACTGTTCAGTAATTGTAAAATATCTCCTTCTTACCAAGTGCCTGTTTGTAAAAGTTTGATTCTTCACCCCCAGACACGGCGGTAAACCCATACTGAATTAGCCCCCCCCAGAAATGTTTCTCTAGAGCCGCCTATGACCTACATATGTATATATCACTAATATAATGTTTTATGGAACATTGACGTCCACTTTTTACAAAATGATTTACGAAATGTTAGTTCGACGTGTAAACAAATCGTCCCTACTATGTCAAACTATCGAATATGCAAATCGGAGCAAACTAGAGAACCAACATATCCTATCCATTGACCAAGTAATATATTGAAAAATGTTGAAAAAAAAAGATTATCGCAATTATCTGCGCATGAACGCATCAGTTTACATAGAGTTATTGTCACTTGTATCTCCTTTCATTGAGAAGAAATATACAGAAATGAGGGCTGCTATATCTCCACACGAAAAACTAACAGCTACTTTGAGAATCTTGAGGAATCAATTTTCCTCTGCTCCTTCCGAATATTAGATCGAAAACTATTAATTTTACTTTTAGCCATATTCTCGTTTGCATTTGGATATATTTTCTGCAGTTTGTATACTAATTTGCGATATGCAGCATCCCTTTTATTTCTATTGTGAAAATCATCGTCTTTTATTTTCCATAAACATGGTTCATTTTTATAAATTTCGATGAAATCACTAAGAACTTCGTTAATTTTATGAGACATTTTACACTTTAAACTGATTCCATAAATAAATAAATAAAAAGGCCACAACGGTAAAACAAATCAACACAAATCAGAGTTGCAGAAAACTGAGACCTCATCAGGTACACCTGACAACCCCCACACACACATGAGGTCTACTCGCCTGTGAGGTGGAAATAATCGAATTTTCATCAGGTGTCAGGTCGCCGGAAAGGGTAGAGTGGGGGTAGTAAAGTTCCGCCACAGACTATGAGGTAGACCGGTCAGGTGCGCAGGACGGATGAACCTGTCCGGTCTACCTCATAGTGTGTGGCGGCCTTAAGATTACATTTCTCAGATCTTCCAAATCTCATTGGAAAATTGGAATCGTCAACACTGGAGCTAGAAGATGCAATAAAATACTCCCGTATGACGTCTTGTGACGTAAACGGGCTTTCTCCGCTTTTAAGTCACTTCTCTAAGACTGCAGGAAGAATTTCAC